>JZKD02S2164064.1:162180-182065 GCA_000966675.3 Picea glauca
GGGGGGGGGGGATCCCCCCAACACCCTCCTATCAGGAAATGGGATCCAAACGTGGTTGAAACAAGACCTCTAAATCAAGAATATAATCAGGCTCCACAACCAACAATCTTCCACTTAGAGACTGATCACAACAACTCCACTGTTGTTGTACCTGCTAGAATATGATCCACCTTGGATTTGGCAAGTTTCTCATCTTCACCTTCATGCTTGAAGGCCAACTAAAACTGAGCAGGAACTCGGTTTCTCCCTAGTTACTACCATTGTTAACATGTCTGCATCATTCTAGCTAGTATGTATCTTTTCCAACTTCAATTGTCCATCTTCCAAAATGGATCATATGAAATGGTGCCTGAGATGTATATATTTAGTCTTATAATGGAAGGCTAAGTTCTTTGCAAGATGAATGACACTTTGTTTGTCACAGTACAACCTGTTATTTTCATGTTGCTTTCCCATTTCCTCCATAAACCTATGTAACCACATCATCTCTTTACTAGCCTCTATAGCAACAACATTCTCTACTTTCAATGTTGAAATTACAATAACCTTTTGCATTTTCAAAATACAACTTATTGTTGTTTCGCCTATAGTAAAAACATATCTTGTGGTGCTCCTCTCACCATATTTATCACCTCCCATATCTAGATCAACATATCCTTGTAGAACAATGTTTGAACCTCCAAAACATAATGCATGAGTAGTAGTACCTCTCAAATACCTGAGAATCCATTCTACCACCTCCAAATGTTCTTTCCCTAGATTGTTTATATATTTTCTCACAACTCCCACTACATGTGCAATATCTAGTCTTGTGCACACCATCACATGCGTCAAGCTTCCAATTTCTCATGAATAAGGGACCCTGGACATATATTATATATGCTCGTGTGTCTTGGGACACATTTCCTTGGTTAATTTGAAATGGCTGGCCAAAGGTGTACTAATTGGTTTTTCATTATGCATTCTAAACCTCTCCAACACCTTCTCTATGTACTCTCCCTAAGACAATGTCAATTTGAGATTTTTCCTGTTTCTTGTTATTCTCATACCAAATATTTTCTTTGCAACACCTAAATCCTTCATTGCAAATGAATTAGATAATTTCCTTTTGAGCACATTTATATCCTTCATATTAGACCTTGCAACAAGCATGTCATCTACATACAATATAAAGATAATATAACTTCCATTTTCTAGCCTCTTAAAATAAAAACAATGATTAGAATGACATTTATTATAACCTTTTTCTATCATGAACTTGTCAAATTTCCAATACCATTGCCTTGCAGATTGATTTTTAGGCCATACAAGCTCTTATTCAACCTGCATACTGAAATCTCCTTCCATTTGACCTCATACCCCTATGGTTTTTTGATGCAGGAGCATCACTCCCAAGCCAGCCATGCACCAGCCAGCCAGCCAACACAGCGCGCATTCAATGAAGAAGGAGAGGCCCAGTCCTCTTGTTTCAAATTTTGAATTTGAAACTTATATTAAATGTTTGTAAGGCTAGTATATCCAAAGTCGTGCCTTTGAGTAGGCTATATTTAAATAAGGCCTTTAATACTTATAAGGCTGGATCTAGTTCCGATATGGACTAGACAACCCATTCAATGTAATTCAATGTAATTGGATAGAGTAGGTAGCTTGGAGGGAAGAGCACGAAGAGCCCCCTCATGTAAAATATCCTTTGTATGTAGGAAGAGTTATAAGTAGTTGGGTAAGTCGAGTCAAGAGAGATATAGGAGAGCTCTGTGAGATTTTTTAGAAAAGGGAGAGGAGAGCTGAGACTCTATTGTAGTCCGAGCTCAAACACATTGTAAAGAGGCATTTTCAGATTAATACAATAAAAGCAATTTTTCCTGCATGTTATTATGTGTATGATGAATGTCTTCATGTGTGTGTATTTAGATGTTGTAGATGTATGATTAGATGTGCATTTGCAAGGAAAGATAGGTTCTTCTATCTGTGGGTTCTTTGATTTCATGTTTGGGGTTCTTTGAGGCTTCATGCCAAGAGGGTGTGACAGAACACTGCGGGTTCTGAAAGCCAATGCATATATGCACTTCTGAATTCTGCGGAATTTGGGCAAGGACGTGCCAGGAGGGTGCACCAGCTGAAGTCATTGGCTCAAGGAAAAAAATCAAGGTTGTTGAACACCTTGGAGGAGGGACTGTGCAGAGGAGGACACAGCAGAAGATAGAATCATTGAGGGATTCTGTAGAGCTCTGCCCAGAGGGCATCGAGCAGGTGCAGATAGTGCACAGGAGAAATCTACTGTGAGTTCAAAGGAAACTGAAATCACTGAGGATTCTGTAGAAGCTCTGCCAAGAGGGAACTTGAGCAGTTGCATAGAAGGCACAGAGAAGAAAAAATTTATGAGAATTCTGTAAGGCTCTGCCAAGAGGGCATTGAGTGAATGCACAGGATGCATTAGGAGAAGAACTCTACTTCGAGTTCGACAAGAAGACAGAATCACTGAGGATTCTGGAAACTCTTCCAGGAGGGCATTGAGGAGGTTCCAGAGTGCAAAGAGAACTCTTAGAGTTCTGAGGAAGAAGAAGTATCACAGGAGGACCTTCATAGGGTTGTTGAATGCACTGTAAGCTTAATAAGGAGTGCTTGAGCATAAGTTGCCAATAGGACACTTATATTCCCCTTGAAGGGAGAGAAAGGGGGTTGAGACCCTTAAAGGTTTGAGCAAGGAGAAGCTCAGGATAGATAGCACCTTCGAGTGTGTGAAGTCCCTATAGGAATCACAGAGGTTGAAGAAATGTTTCAAGGTTTTAGAAGGAGAAGCTCAAGAGGAAAAGTGACTTCGTGCACAGAACCATAGCTGCAAGGAGGAGAAGAAGGCCAAGAAAACCCTTTGGAGCACAAGAGTTTGAAAAACTCAGAAGAGACAACATGCTTAGAATGTAAGAAAGAGCCAAGTAAATAGGCTTCACAGAGGAAGCAAAGGCCGAGGCCTTTGAAACTTTGTAAATTTTCCAATTTCTAGGAAGAAGCGGAAGCTTGGGAGGGAGCTACAGCTACCATTGGATTGGTGCTGGAAGGAAAGATCTGCACCGTTGAAGTTTCCCGTCCAGGAAGAACAGGAGAGTGCAAGAGTGGAAGAAAGAATATCTAGGTTGTCATATCTAGCTCAGACAGCCGATAGCCCTCGAATATGTTGGAAGGAGTACAAGGTTTAACCCTCGTATGAGAAGAGGGGAATGAAAGGCCTATTTTGGAATTTCGGCTACCAAGAGATACGAAGGTTAGGAGTCGAAACTCTTGACCCACAAAATCCTGAAAGGATCAAGACCATCCATTCTGGAGGACAGGTGGTAGGGATCAAGATTATCTCGTGAATTCGGGTATCGTGAGCTGGGAGGTGAAGGCCTTTGCTCTACAAAGTCTCGAGTCGCGAGATCACAATGTGATCTGAACCATTGATCGGGGAGGAAGGAGATTCATGAGATATAGCGTCTCGATACATCGCATATCGGAGGTTTGGGAGTTTGGAGAGGGAAGATCAAACTCTTGATTGCGTGAAGCTTCGAGTAGTGAGGAGCAGAGACAGTTGTTGGATCCAGGTCACAGGAAGACTATTGAATTAGAACCTTTGCCATATCGTGCACTCGGGGGTTCGGAGGTTGAGAGAGTTTCTTTTCGACTACAGAAGTCGTGAAGTGCCGAGGGCCGAGATTTTGGGCAGACACGTGGCGCGAAAATCAAGTGGGGACCGCATGGTTGATAGGTGGACACTCATCACCTAGGAAGGAGTCAACGCCCTGTTGACTTCTTGTGCTTTGGGTTCTCGTAAGAAAGGAGCACAAAGGCTCAACAACTCAAGTCGCAAAGTTGTGAGTTCCAAAAAGAGTTGAAGGAGTCAAACCTTCTCTGACTTTCATGTCTTGGGGTTTCATAAAAGAAGGGCCTGGAATTTCAACCCTTCAACTCACAAATTCACGAGTAGAGAGAGGCACTAGCTATTTTCCCTAGATGGAGGTCTCTTAAAGAAGCGCTAACGAGAAGGAAGGTATACCTGTATCGTAATCTTGGGTATCAAAAATTTGGAAAAGAGGAGTCGAGGGTCTTCGACCCATGAACTCGCGAGTTGCAAGTTGCAAAAGGTGCTTGCGCAAGGACCAGGCCATGGTCGTATGGAAGTGTAAAGCTCGCGCTTGGTGTTAAGTTGCTCATGGTGACTTTTCACAAGGACCCATGGATCAGAATTGTTAAAGGTTTTAGCAGGGAGCCAAAGAAGTCTCTTCGGCTCAAGGAGAATTTAGAACGATCCTGAGCGGATCTCGGCCCGAGGGTTAGAGGTCTGCATCATTTGTGGTATAAAAGCCACTTTCTGTTTGTATACTGCAGACAGAAGGAGGCAGAGAAGAGAAGGGAAAAAGAATACTTCGGTACACATCAGTTTGGTATCAGAGGCAGCTTGCAGAGATAGGCAGAAGGAGACAGAGTATTGGAACTCTGTGGAGATTGTTGCAGGTGTGCGACAGTCAAATAGATAGTCAGGAGGACTGTAGGAGAGGTTGGAAGCTCTCAGTTGTAGAGTTACAGCAACGATTTTTCCAGAATACCAGACAAGAGTAGGGATATGGCTACTGAAGGCCATGCACGCGATGGAAAGAAGATCCATCAGCAACAGAGCAAGGATGTGATGGACAAAGAGCTCACCGAGATCAGAGCGACAATAGAAATTATGGCATTGCATATGCAACGGGATGAAAAGTCAATATGGGTGTATGAATGGCCCATGAAGATGAAGGAAAAATGGCCAGTCAAGGAATTGTTGGCTAGAAGACAGCGGAGGTTGTTGAGAATGTGGTTGAGGCATGTTGAAAGCCTCAGGGATGATGAAGAGGAAATGGTTCAGGCATCTGAACCAGAGGCTGGGAGAAATCTCAGTGATGTTGAGGATGAATAGAGGTCATAGGATGATCTCAAAGATTGCTAGGAGGGTAGGACATAAACTCCTGTTTCCAAGAAGACAATGAGCTGAGATCGCTGCGGGATATCATAGACTGTCAGGAGGACAGCAGGGGAATTTCATATTGCCAGGTGGGCAATAAGATGAGATCTGAGGATCTCACAGACTGCCAAGGGGGCAATAGAGAAATCCCATATTGCCAGGAGGGAAAGGGAGAGCAGATGAGCTCATATCAGCAAGGATAGCTAACAGAGGAGAAGGATCAGAAGGACATTCTGATCATTGGAGGAATTCAAATATTCCTTCCAGGTAGCCCAGCTGAGGTGAGAGTTTGTGTTGATGATGTAGCATCAACAGAAATATAGCTAGAAGAGATTTTCAAGGAAAAGGAAGATATGGAGCAGACACTATTTTTTTCCCAAGAAAAAGGGAATGAGCATTCTGAGGAATGGCTCAACATTTTCAGCCAGGAAGCTAAAAAGGAGACAGTTGCAGCACTGAAGCTGACAGTGAAAGAAGAGCATGGAGATAAGTTGATCACTCCATGGGAGATGGAGTTGGAGATGCTGGAGGATTGGTTGAACAATCCAGAGCCACCAGATGACTGCCATGAACAGACAGTCAGGCCGATAATGGCAGAAGATGAGCATTCCGAGGAATTGCTCAGAAATTTCAGCCAAGGAACTGAACAAGTGATGAAGAATGCAAGGAGCAGCTGGGAGAGGTTGGACTTGAGCCAACACAAAGAGATATGGCAGCAGCAGAGTTGTCACAGGGAGAATTTGAGCAGCATCTCAATAATGAGATTGTAGAATTGGAATCTGCTATAGAGTGTCAAGTTAAGGCCACAACAGATGGAGAAGACAACATGGGAGATCATGGTGATCTATCCACTGATGAGAAGACAAAATTGTAGCAGAGGAGACTGCAAGAATAGAGCCATCCATAAGAGAAGTTGGACGAGGTGATCGATGAGATCAGAGAGCTGATGATCATATCAGCAGAAGATGCCAGCGAAGGGAAGCTGAATAGCAGAGGGACAACAAGGGAAGCAGCAACAGCAGCAGCAAAACAAAGGAATAGATGAACATCTCCAAAGCACTGTTTGGGATCCACATGGATTTCAACAACGACGCTTGGGATCTCATGAGCAGGAGCTCATGAATTTTTCATAGCAAAGGAGTATGATGCATGAGCATCGCTCCCAAGCCAGCCATGCACCAACCAGCCAGCCAGCATAGTGCACATTCAATGAAGAAGGAGAGGCGCAACCCTCTCATTTCAAATTTTGAATTTGAAATTTATATTAAATGTTTGTAAGGTTGGTGGAGCCAAAGTCGTTCCTTTGAGCAGGCTGTAGTTAAAGAAGGACTTTAATGTTTGTAAGGTTGGATCTAGTTCTGATCTAGACTAGACATCCCATTCAATGTAATTAAATGTAATTGGATAGAGTAGGTAGCTTGGAGGGAAGAGCTCGAAGAGCCCCCTCATGTAAACGATCCTTTGTATGTAGGAAGAGTTAGAAGTAGTTGGGTAAGTCGATTCAAGAGAGATATAGGAGAGCACTGTGAGAGTTTTTAGAAAAGGGAGAGGAGAGCCGAGACTCTGTTGCAGTCCGAGCTCAAACACATTGTAAAGAGGCATTTTCATATTAATACAATCAGAGCAGTTTTTCTTGCATGTTATTCTGTGTATGATTAATGTATTCATGTGTGTGTATTTATATGTTGTAGATGTATGATTAGATGTGCATTTGTAGGGACAGATAGGTTCTTGTATCTGTGGGTTCTTTGATTTCATGTTTGGGTTTCTTTGAGGCTTCATGCCAAGAGGGTGTGACAGAATGTTGGGGGTTGTGAAAGCCAGTGCATAGATGCACTTCTGAATTCTGTGGAATTTGGGAAAGGACGTGCCAGGAGGGCACACTAGCTGAAGTCATTGGCTCAAAGAAAAACCTCAAGGTTGTTGAACACCTTGGAGGAGGGATTGTTCAGAGGAGGACACAGCAAAAGATAGAATCACTGAGGGATTTTGTAGAGCTCTTCCCAGAGGGCATCGAACAGGTGTAGATAGTGCACAAGAGAAATATACTATGAGTTCAAAGGGAAACCAGAATCACTGAGGATTCTGTAGAAGCTCTACCAGGAGGGAATTTGAGCAGGTGCATAGAAGGCACAGAGAAGACAGAATTTCTGATAATTCTGTAAGTCTCTGCCAAGAGGGCATTGAGCGAATGCTCAGGATGCATTAGGAGAAGAACTCTACTTCGATTTCAGCAAGAAGAAAAAATCACTGAGGATTCTGGAAACTCTTCTAGGAGGGCATTGAGCAGGTGCCAGAGTGCACAAAGAAATCTTAGAGTTCTAAGGAAGAAGAAGTGTCACAGGAGGACCTTCACAGGGTTGTTGAATGCCCTGCAATCTTAGAAAGGAGTGCTTGAGCATAAGTTTCCAAGAGGACACTTATATTCCCCTTGAAGGGAGAGAAAAGGGGTTGAGACCCTTAAAGGTTCGAGCAGGGAGAAGCTCAAGACAGATAGCACCTTCTAGTGTGAGGATACCCTGTAGGAATCACAGAGGTCAAAGAAACCTTTCAAGGTTTCAGAAGGAGAAGCTCAGGAGGAAAAGTTCCTTCGCGCACAGAACCATAGCTGCAAGGAGGAGCAGAAGGCCAAGAAAACCCTTTGGAGGATAAGAGTTTGAAAATCTCAGGAGAGACAACGTCCTTAGAACGTAGGTGAGAGCCAAGGAAATAGGCTTCGCAGAGGAAGAAAAGGCCGAGGCCTTTGAAACTTTGTAAATTTTCCAATTTCCAGGAAGAAGTGGAAGCTCAGGAGGGAGCTATAGCTACCGTTGGATTGGTGCAGGAAGGAAAGATCTGGACCATTGAAGTTTCACGTCCACACAGCGTAGGAGAGTGCAGGAGTGGAAGAAAGCAGATCTGGGCCGTCATATCTAGATCAGACAGTTGATATCCCTCGGATCTGTTGGAAGGAGTACGAGGTTTAACCCTCATATGAGTAGAGGGAAACGAAAGGCCTATTTCGGAATTTCGGATACTGAGAGATACAAAGGGCAGGAGTCAATACTCTTGACCCATGAAATCCCAAAAGGATCAGGACCATCCATTCTAGAGGACATGTGGTAGGGATCAGGATTATCTCATGAATTCAGGTATCATGAGCTAGGAGGCGAAGGCCTTTACTCTACAAAGTCTTGAGTCGCGAGGTCACGATGTGATCTGAACCATTGATCGGGGAGGAAGGAGAGTTGTGAGATCTGGCGTCTCTATACATCGCGTATCGGAGGTTTGAGAGTTTGGAGAGGGAAGATCAAGCTCTTGATTGCATGAAGCTTCGAGTTGTAAGGAGTAGAGACAGTCGTTGGATCCAGGTCACAGGAAGACCGTTCGATCAGAAATTTCACAATATTGTGCACTCGGGGGTTCATAGGTTGAGAGAGTTTCTTTTCGACTACATAAGTCGCAAAGTGCCGAGGGCCAAAATTTTGGGCAAACATGTGGCATGACCATCAAGTGGGGACCGCATGGTTGATAGGTGGATACTCGTCGCCTGGGAAGGAGTCATTGCTCGATTGACTTCTCATGCTTCAGGTTCTTGTAATAAAGGAGCACAAAGGCTTAACAACTCAAGTCACGAAGTTGCGAGTTCCGAGAAGAGATGAAGGAGCCAAACCTTCTCTGACTTTCACGTCTCGGGGTTTCATAAAAGAAGGGCCTAGAAGTTCAACCCTTCAACTCATGAATTCACGAGTAGTGAGAGGCGCTAGCTATTAGCCCTAGCCGAAGGTCGCTTGAAGAAGTACTAAAGAGAAGGGAGGTATACCCATATTGTCATCTCGGGTATCGGGAATTTGGAAAAGAGGAGTCAAGGGTCTTCGACCCATGAACTCGTTAGTTGCGAGTTGCAAAAAGCACTTGCACAAGGACCAGGCTGTGGTCGTATGGAATTGTAAAGCTCGCTCTTGGTATTAAGTTTCTCAGGGTTAGTTTTCACAAGGACCTATGGATCATAATTGTTAAAGGTTTTATCAGGGAGACAAAGAAGTCGCTTCGGCTCAAGGAGAATTTAGAATGATCCTGAGCAGATCTCGGCCCGAGGGTTGGGGGTCTGCATCATTGTTGCATATAAATCTCATCCTCCAAATCCTGTGGATAAAATTTGTTTTTACATCTAACTGTTCAAGATGAAAATATTCTACTACCACAAGACTTTAAATAGTCCTAATTGAAGTCATTTTAACAACAAGAGAAAATATTTCATCAAAATCTATACATTTCTTCTGCGTAGACCCCTTTACAACAAGTCTATCCTTGTACCAATTTTCGCCTCCATCATCTTCCTTCAACCTGTAAACCCATTTATTCTGCAATGCTCTTTTTGATGTAGGAAACTAAACCAAGTCCCAAGTCTGTTTATTTATCAAGGAGTCCATTTCATCTTTCATGACTTGTTGCCACTTCTTCTTAGTGTCTACCTACATTGCCTTTTCATAACTTTTTGGTTCCCCAGAATTAGTCAACAATAAATAATACAATGAATGAGAGTATCGTTCAAGGGGTCTACTTAAACTGGTATATCTTCTAACAACACTTGCAGAAGTTTGAGGTACAATTTCTCTTGTTTATATACATTTGGATTTTCTGATACCTTTGGAATTTCATTTTCTTTCATTTCATCAAGCACTTTGTATTATGTGTTTTCCTTTTCAAGTTTGTTTCCCTGCAATTGATATTTTTACATGACCTTTTCATTGAATATCACATATATACTCCTAATGATTTTGTAATTTTCATAATCCCATAATCAATAACTAAAATTATTAAGACTGTATCCAATAAAGGTACACTTCTTGGATTTTGCATCAATATTTGTTCTATTTTCTTTATCAATATGGACAAGTGCTTCACAACTGAAAGTCTTCTGAAATGAGTAGTTTACCTTTTTACCAGTCCATGCCTCCTCTAGAATGCCACCATACAAGGAGCTTGAAGGCCCTCCATTTATTAAGTAAAAAAAAATATCTATAGCATCCACCCAAAATTGAAAGGGAAACCTTGCATGCAATCTCATACTCCTTGCGCATTCCATGATTGTCCTGGTCATCCTTTCTGACACACCATTTTATTGTGGTGTTCCTATAACTATCTTATCTCTACGAATCCCATGGTATGAAAAGTAATGATCAAACTCCTTTTTGTAGTATTCACCTCCATTATATGATCTGAGACACTTCAACATTTTTCTTGTCTCATTCTTAACCAAAGCTTTCCATTTCTTAAAAATGTCAAAAACATCATATTTTTTCCGAATGCAATAAACCCAAGTTTTTCTAGTTGCGTCATCAATAAAAGTAATATAATAACAAGAACCATCAAGAGATGATGCCTGAGCTGGTACCCACACATATTTATGCACAAGCTCTAACTTTTCAGTCTTCTTTTCCTTCTCAACTCTGAGAAATCTGACTCTCTTATGTTTTCCATAAACACGGTGCTTACAAAAATCCAAATCAAGTTGTTTAAGATCTAGAAAAAAATTCCTTTTGTGGATTATCTTCAACCCCTTCTCAATCATGTGTCCAAGCCTATGATGCCACAATGTTTTATCCACTCATGTAGAAACTAAATATATAGAAGAGTCAACATTACCAGTACATAAATACAATATACCCACCTCCTCTCGTTTTGCTATTACTAGTGATCCTTTAGTGACCTTCCAGGACTTTTCTTTAAATGTAGATATACAACCTTCACTTCCCAACTTCCCTGTTGAAATTACATTTCTTCTCAAATATGTAACATGTCTCACCTCTTTTAGCAACCATTGGTTTCCATTCTTTAACTTTATTTGTACCTTACCCATTCCAACAAATTTACATGGTTCATCATCACCCAAATAAACCTATCCAAAATCACCTTGAACATAATCTTGAAATTGTTTCCTATGGGGTGTGGCATGAAATGAATCCCCTAAATCTAATACCCAAGAATCAATAATATTGTCTAAATAAAGAACCAAATCATCTTGTAACACATCACTTGCGACATTTTCTTTCTGACTTTTCTCATGTTGCTCGTCTCCTTGTTTCTTTGAAGATATGTGGTCTTTCATTTAATGTCCCTTCTTCCCACAATTTCAACACTCAATCTTTTCTATTATGGTTTTGTATCTACCCTTCCTCGACTTCCCATAGTTCATTGGGCTCTTTCCTCTTTACCTTTGTCTTCCCTTGTTCTCCACGGTCAATGCATTACCTAATGTCTCACCTGTGAATTTCCATTGCATTTCCTTGCTAAGGATAACACCACCAACATCATCAAATGTTAGAGTGTTTGAACCAGAGACAGAGTTACTTACAGTCATGACCAAGCCATTATAGCTTTATGGAAATGAGCACAAGATTATAAGAGCCCTAACATCATCATCAAATTTCACTCCTACATAAATTATCTTATTATTAACCATATTAAATTCATTTAAATGGTTAGCAATAGACCCACCTTTTTGACATCTTCATATTAAATAATTGCTTCATTAGAAATATGTTGTTGGAGGCCAAGGGTTTTTCATATAGTTTATCCAATTCCTTCATCAAATCCTCCATTGTCTTTTCTTTTGAAATGTTGAAGGCCATCGACGTTCTCAGGCATAGTCGTATCGTTACTAGTTCCTTTCTGTCAAGAACCTCCCATTCTTCGTCCTTCATACTCGTCAGTTGCTTTGTTTTTCTACCCAATGGTAGGAAAAGATCCTTCTGTTATAAATAGTCTTTTATTTGCATCTTCCATAACTGGTAGTTTTGGGCATTAAATTTATCAACCCTAAAATTTTCATCTTCTACCATTGCTCCCGCTCGAACCAAGAACCCTCTTTTCTTGTGAGTTACCTTTCGCTTTGATACCAATTGTTAGAAAAAAGAGGATCGCAGAGTAATAAAATAAAAATAGATGTGGAAATAAAACATAGAAGATACATAATACAATACAAACATAGATATATGTGGTTCACCAAATGTGGGCTATGTTCAGAAGAGAAATTGCTAGCCCTTTCTTTATTATTATCCAACAAATGAAGGGATACAACCTACAACATACCCATTGTAAGTTCCTCTTATTTTCCCATAATCTCCGATCTTAGAATACAATAGTCACTCACATATACATCGCAATAAAATTATCTCATACATAAAAGAGGCTTTCCTTCTAGGACAAAAAACCCTAACATAACTTCTACTGTCGGATCTGCAACCTAATGATGAACGGTTCAAATTGACTACAAAATTACAATATTTTACAAGTAAAATTTCCCCTAAATTTCTCTTCGAGGGTGTTGCACCCAAACCCTTGTTAAGGGGGGCTCCAAAATCTTTTCACTACCCCCCCTAGTGACTAATGTGGGGGATAAATCCCCCCCATACCCCCTCATTAGGAAATGGGACCCAAACACGGCTAAAACAATACCTCTAAATCATGAAGATGATCAGGCTCCACAACCAACACTATTAAGCATTGAGATCAATGATAAAATAATGATATACAAACCTTTCCATGCCTAAAATAATATTTGGGGTTAATATGGATTTTTAATGTCCCCCAACTTAATTGAGGAACATTACTACATGAAATACACATAAATTCAAAAAACATTCTTGCTAATTCATTTCTTGTAGCTTACCAGCCACAATTTATACACATAATTAACTAGATTCTGATACCCATAATTAAATGTTTCTACATCATTCTAATGCACATGAATGTAGCTAAATAAATCATTTATAACAACACACAAAACCATTCTCATTTATAGAGTAAAATTCATAGCCATAAGACTCATAAGAAAACTTAGATGATAGATAAACACCTATCTTTAAAAGAAATTATGTGCAAACAACTGCCTGGGAAGGACGTTCTACCCAACCATAGACTCATTGTTCTATATATCAATATAAAATCACCCTTGAGTTGGGGCTAGGAATCCAAAAAAGAAGGGTGCCTCTCACAGTCCACTCGCAGCTCAATACCTCACAACCCACTGATATTCTCCTACAACTATCCTAAATTTATTCCAGATCTCTTCCTCTTGACCTTCCCAACCCAAGGAATGTACCCCTTCACTTATCTCAATCCCTGAGGCATCTCATTCGAATATCAATGTATATCTAGCACAAGTAACTAGGAATCTCTCTGCTGTAAACTCAATGAAACTCACTGCCAGGAAAGCTACTAGTAAAAAAAATAGAAAATCAATTATTGTTATAGTGCCACTCACTTAGGAGTGCACTCTTTAGGCCTGAAAACCTGACTATTTGGAATTCATCCTCAAAATGCTCCAAAAATGCTCCAGAATTTGCCCAGCCTTCTCGCTCCAACTCCAAAGCTCTTCTCACATATGTTTTGCTTATTGTTCATGTAAAAACTGAATGTGTAAATTGTTTGTTACTACCCATATGAATTTCCTATTTTTTCCCAAGACATTTGACTGCTCACTCTTCCCAATGATGATTTTACCTCAGCCTCGTGATCACCAATAACTATGGGATGTGACTCTCACACCCACCCACTTACATGAGTTTAATGATTGGGCTCTCATACAATCAAACATAAAATAGAAGGTTGTCGCGAAATGATAATAAAATTCAGAAATATGGGTTTGAATTAATATCCATAATCAATTTCCCCCTTGGACCCCTCTTAGACACTCCCTAGGAATTCCCCCTTGTTGAAATAATGTAACTGCAAAGAGTATTCTTATTATTATTTGACATATTATTCATTGGATCAATCCCCATTGTGGATTGATCATGTCGGCTATTGTAATAGGACCAAATGCCCTTTTGCAGATTCGTCAAATAATAATTATATAGGCAGAATAAGAAGTTGGCCCTGCCAGTGAAGAGACACTTCACACGTGCTAGTCTAATATAAATAAGGAGGCTAGCGCCTCACTTAGACACACAACTCACTTGCTCATTTTCGTGAGACAAGTTTCAGATATGCAGTTAGAGAAGAAGGAGAGAGAGTGGTGCATATCTGGGAGAGGGATTTTTATATTAGTTTACGAGATCTCTTGGCATTGTATTGGCTATCTATAATAAGGAAGTTTTGTTGGGTTTTCTTCCCCTAGAGGGTTTCCCAGGATAAATGTTGTGTCTCTTGTGATTGTGTATTTCTCAGTGATCTTGGATTATGCTATTGTTATCTAATGAAATGAAAAGAACTATAATAATGGCTTAAACATTAACATGGTATCAGAGCCAAGCTGAAGAGAGCATCTTTCACAAGAGAAAAGTGAAAAATTTCACTGTTGTCGTACATGAAAATTAGGGATTTTTCTTGGAAAGGTATTTTAGCCCTAAAACCACCTAGAAAAGTGCGCCCTCCCCCAAGGATCATTTTGGCACCTTCAACGCACCTTTACAATGGCTAGATCTCCCAGAAAGTGAAACCCTAGTTTTCACAAAGTACTAGAAAACTAGAGTACCAAAAGTACCAGAGTACCAGAAGTACCAGAAAACCAAAAGCACTAGTCCAGAAATCCGCAGATCAAGTTTAAGGGGGTAAAAGTTGGATTTTCATAAATCTGACTGCACTAGCTAACTCGCCTCAGCTCAGTGCATCTATCCCCTAGATCAGAATTTCAAAATTCAAAGTTTGAAAAATTAGGGTTTCCTCATAAAACCCTAAGTTGTAGTCTCAAAACCAGTAGCAGTTGCAGTACCAGTTGTAGTTGAAGTCGTACTACCAGTTGCAGTCACCCTTGAATTTTTTAAAGAGTTGGTAATGATTATTGTTGTTTCCATATGGTGCCACCACCTGCAAATGCTATCAGAGGTATGTACTCACATATATTTAAATGGTTAAACTTTAAAAAGTATTTGTAGGAGAAGAGATCTCTTGCCATAGATCCAAAAGGATCTCAAGATCCAACACATTTAGAGGAATGATGCAACCCAGGTGGGATTATTCTAATATGAATCTATTTTTCATGACATTATCTTGATCAGTGTTGCATGTTGAAGCTATGATCAAATTATTAGAAGGATTGAAATTTGATCATAGAGCTTATCCTCTAACCTAACCTTCTGTCAAGATAGTGTATTGTCTTAGTACAAAAGATAGGTTGAAGAAAGCACTCGTCACTTGAGTGAAGGAGACCTGGAAGAAAAGAAAGAACTCATTCTTGAGGACAAGGCTCCAGGTTTTATTAATCAAGATTAATAAGATTCAAAGGTACACATGACAAGTTGATGACTATAGTTGAGATAGTAGTCATCATAAAGTATTATACTTGATAGTATGTGAGCATATAGAGGTAAATGCTTTGCCTGATACAACTAACACCTCCTCTAGGAGAAACCTCATGTGTTAGTTCCAGGTTGCCATGGATGAATGCTTGGTCACAACACTATGAGAGTGTTGACCTCATTTCATATTATATTTCTTACCTTTAATCTTTGCTTCAGATAAATTATAAGTGATAGCTCTAAAGGAGCTACTGTGATGATTGTTCATGCTATTGCTTTATATTATCAGAAGGATATTATTCTTTCTTGTTGTTTTGTTGACCTTGCTCTAGGTCACATGTAATAACCCTGAGGAAGCTATAGTGAAGGTTGCAGAAGGAAATGTGCTAAAGGAGAGACCATAAATGAAGCAATCATCATTGGAAAATAAGAAGGTGGCTTGCATAAGCTAAAGGGTCACTTAGAAGTTGCCATGACCCATGCCATTGAAGAATCCATGTGAAATTTGGCATAGAAGATTAGCTCACATCAACTACAAGGTGCTACCATACATATGCAAAGTGGTCACGGGTTTACCAGAACTCAAAGGTGACCATGAAGGCATATGCAATGGATGTGCAGAAGGGAAGAACATCAAGAACCCATTTCCGAAGAAAGACAGCAAGGCAGAAGGAGTCCTAGAACTCATTCATTCAGATGTATGTGTCCCAATGCCATCATCCTCCATTAGCAGGTCAGATAATGGAGGAGAATATACCTCAAAAGAGTTTGTGAACTTCTGCAAAGATGTTGGGAACAAGAGGGAACTCACTACTCCCTATAATCCCCAACAAAATGGTGTAGCTGAACGAAAGAATAGAAGCATATTGGAAGTTGTGAAGACTATGATCCATGATCAAGATATTCCTATGTGCTTATGGGCAGAAGCAACAATGGAAGTTGTATATGTGGAGAATTGATTGTCCCATAGTGCACTTGGGCTCAAGACATAGGAAGAGATGTTCACTGGAAAGAAGCCAGAGGTAATCCATCTCAAAAATTTTGGTTGTCCAGTGTTTATTCATATACCTAAAGAAAAGAGAAACAAGTTGGACCCTTAAGGAAAGAAGGGAATATTTGTGGGATACTATGAGGTCTCCAAGGCCTTCAAAATCTATATACCAGGTCAACATCACATTGAGATCAGCAGGGATGTGACCTTTGATGAAGATGCAGTGCTCAAGAAATCTAAACTATGCCAGCTTGAAGAAGTATATGAAGAGGAACCCATAATCCCTAGTATTGCAATGAGGGAGGTTCCCGGAGCTGCAGAACCAGTGAGGGAAGTTGTAACTTCCCCTGATGAGGAACTTATAGAAGACCATGATATAGTAGAAGTGAAATAACATCCTCAGATGATGACCCTTCATAAAATAAAGCCAGCTTGGGCTAGAGAGATTATTCAAGATGGAGAGAAGTACGGTGTTCCCCAAGGAGCTACAAGATAGGTGAAAAGACCAAAGCCATTCTCCAGTTATACGACTTTGATGTGTGATCTCCTAGAAGAGGAGCCTACCTGCTTTGAAGAAGCCATTTAGAGGAAAGAATGGGCATATGGCATGACAGAGGAATACCAATCCATAATAAAGAACGAAGTATGGAAAATAGTTCCCAGACTGAAGAATAAATATGTGGTATCCTCCAGATGGCTCTTCAAAATAAAACATGCTGTTAATGGAAGTATTGAGAAGTATAAAGCAATATTTGTCGCTCGTGGATTTTCCCAGAAGGAAGGCATTGACTATGAAGAGACATTCACTCCTGTGGCCAAATACACTTCGATCAGAACCATCATAGCTCTTGCAGCTAAGATGAAGTGGAAGCTGCACCAGATGGATGTGAAGACAGCTTTCCTAAATGGTGTCTTCGAAGAGGAAGTGTATATAGAGAAACCTCAAGGATTTGAGGTTGAAGATAGGAAGTCTCATGTCTGCAAATTAAATAAATCCTTATATGGATTGAAGCAAACTCCTAGATCTTGGTATGGCCGTATAGACAGTTTCTTGATGAGCTTAGGCTTTACCAAGAGTAAAGAAGACTCTAACCTCTACTTCAAAATCATGAACAATGAGTCAGTAATCTTACTTCTATATGTGGATGACTTATTCTTAACTGGAGAAGAAAATCTCATCACTAAATGTAAAAAGAGACTTGCCTCAGAATTTGAAATGAAAGACCTTGGCCTAATGCATTATTTTTTAGGTCTTGAGGTATGACAGAGTCTTGAGAGGATCTTCCTTAACCAAGGGAAGTACATGGTCGAAATCTTGAAGAGATTCGACATGTTGGAATGCAAGCCCATGAATACACCCATGGAAGCAAAGTTGAAGTTGTTGGTCGATACTTCATCAGAATTGATTGATGCCACACTGTACATACAAATTATTGGATCGCTAATGTACTTGATGAACATCAGACCAGACATTTCTTTTTCCGTGAACACCTTGAGTCAGTGGTTGCAAAACATGTGATGAAGTACCTTAAAGGTACAATAGATTGTGGTCTCAGCTATGATGGAGATCATGATTTCACATTGAGTGAATATACTGATGCAGATTGGTTAGGAAGTGTTTCTAATAGGAAAAGCACTTTAGGATGTTGTTTCATTTTGGGATCAGCTATGATCTCGTGGCAGAGTAGGAAGCAATCTAGTATTGCTCTCAGCACAGCGGAAGCAGAATACATTACTGCATGTTCTGCCAGCTGTGAAGCTATATGGCTTCGGAAGTTGCTGACCGACCTATTTGACTTAGAGATGAGAGAAACCTTGATTATATGTGACAACCAGAGCTGCATAAAGATGACATAGAATCCTGTATTCCATAACAGGTCGAAGCACATAGAAATCCATTATCATTACATCTGTGACATGGTACAGAGAGCATCCTTAAAGCTCCAGTACATTAGCACAGATGAACATGTTGCTGACGTGTTGAACAAGTCATTATCTCATATAAAGTTTGATTACTTTTGAGATAATCTTGGTATAGTCCGAAATGACCCTCCTTGAAAAGGGGAGTAGATGTTGTGATGAGACATCTCTTGCTTCTGACCTGATGGTTGTGATGTAAAGCAAGATGATGTGATATGACTAGTACTATGCTTCCAACTAGATAGATATGACGTAAAGCCAGTGTAGTATCCTGCTTCCGACCTGATGGTTGTGGCATAAAGCAAGATGATGTGTGACTAGTACTAGGCTTCCGTTTGTATAGCTATGATGTAAAGCAAGTCTAGTTCCCTTCCTCCGACCTGATGGTTGTGACGTAAAGCAGGATGTGTACCTTGCTTCTGACCTGATGGTTGTGATGTAAATAAAAATGATATGATGAGACAAGAACTGAGCTTCCAGCTGGATAGCTGTGACGTAAATCCAGTCTAGTATTCTGCTTCCGAGCTGATGGTTGTGACGTAAAGCGGGATGAGTATCTTACTTCCAGCTTGAGTGTTGTGACGTAAATCAAGACGATGAGATGAGACTAGTATTGTGCTTCCAGCTTGATAGCTGTGATGTAAAGCCAGTCTAGTATCTTGCTTCCAACCTTATGGTTGTGACATAAAGAAATATAATATGATGAGACTAGCACTGAGCTTCCAGCTGGATAGCTGTGACGTAAAGCTAGTCTGGTATCCTGCCTCCAACCTAATGGTTGTGAAGTAAAGCAGGACGAGTATCTTGCTTCCAGCTTGAGTGTTGTGACGTAAATCAAAACGATGAGATAAGACTAGTACTGTGCTTCCAACTTGATAGTTGTGACATAAATCCAGTCTAGTATCTTGCTTCTATCCGGACTTTTGTGATGTAAATCAAGACATTGAGATGAGACAAGTACTGAGCTTCCAGCTTGACAGCTGTGACATAAAGCCAATCTTGTATTATGATGAGCCAGTCTTGTGCTGTGATGATGATGATGTATCAGTTTTTATACTAATACATATTGATGCAGATGATGATGGCATTCCTTTGAGAATGACGATGTTGCCAATGAATAAAACTTTCGATGATTTATAGATATGCCAGTCAGTGTTCCAAGATGATATTGATGATGATGTCCTCTCACCCACTCGATGTTGTTGATGATGTTGTCCTCTCTCTCTCACATGATGTTGTTGAAGAACACCCTTCTTGTTAAGGGGGAGTTTTGAAATAATGTAACTGCAAAGTGTATTCTTATTATTATTTGATATATTATTCATTGGATCAATCCCCATTGTGGATTGATCATGTCGGCTATTGTAATAAGACCAAATCCCCTTTTGCGGATTGGTCAAATAATAATTATAATAGGAAGAATAAGAAGTCGGCCCCAACAGATATTAAAGAGGCCACATAAAATATTAAAGGTGGGTATAACCACCCAGTTGGAGAAGTTGGCCCTGCCAATGAAGAGACACTTCACACGTGCCATTCTAATATAAATAAGGAGGCTAGAACCTCACTTAGACACGCAACTCACTTGCTCATTTCATGAGACAAGTTTCGGATCTGCAATTAGAGAATAAGGAGAGAGAGTGGTGCATATCTGGGAGAGGAATTTCTGTATTAGTTTAAGAGATCTCTTGGCATTGTATTGGCTATCTATAATAAGGAAGTTTTGCTGGGTTTTCTTCCCCTAGAGGGTTTCCCAGGATAAATGTTGTGTCTCTTGTG
>JZKD02S2164064.1:200676-211706 GCA_000966675.3 Picea glauca
ACATAATTAATCCATGGCGAGGTAGAGTCTACACAAACCCTAGGAACATATAAAGGGGAAGCCTAAATTAACATTGAATTAGGATGGTGATTATCATATTCCAGCTGGTCAATAGGTCTCGAAGTTGCAAAATGAGAAACCCCGAAATCGCAAAATAGGCACATCGCTTGAAGTTTTGGATACCGGGATTTTGGTTACCGGGATATGGATATGACAAAGACTCTCATCATAAGGAGTCCCAAAGTCACAAAACTTGAAGTCGAGAAATGATAAAGACTCCATACAGGAGTTTGGGATATCGGGAGTAGGAGGAGTCAAGAGTAAAGACTCTTCATCGGAGGAGTCCCAAAATCGCGAAACCCGAAATCACGAAATCTCACAGACAAGCTCTGTTTTGGAGTTTCGGGCACCGCAACATGGAGAGTCAAGAAACTTCACCACCAAGAGTGTTGAAATGCCGAAATGATGAAATGCTGAAACGTGAAATTGTGAAATGTAGTTTCGACTAAGGTTAAGGTCACAGTCGTTGGTCACATCGGCGGAAGATGGGGGATGGAGTTAGTGAATACAAGCTCCTTTTTGGAGTTTTGGGGGTCGGGAAATGGAGAGTACTAAAATACTCCACCACGGTCATCCTAAAATGCCAAAGAGCGGGATGCCGAAATGAATGCAAGACTTAGAGAAGTTAATCCAATGGTGTAGATAAAACTGAAGAAGATCAGAGGGCTATTGTAGCACTTCTCAGTGTAATTGCTAGAAACCACTTATGGTTTCTGCCAAAGGACTCGTAGAGACTTATGTGTGATTTCCAGAGGAACTGAAGGGTCACAAGGAATCTGCCAGTAGCTGAAAATATTGTTCGTGGAGGCTATTGACAGTTGGAAGAGCATTGGAGCCATGAACTACGACAAAGAGGTTGAGGTCGACTGCAACAGAAGATTAAGAATCTCAATTGCATGTGATGTGAAGCAATTTGATCATGACACCCAATAATGATGGACAGATGGGATTAACAAACAGAGAAGCTAAAGAGTTTCCATGATGAAAAGGTAGAGCACTCGACATACAGAGCATGCAAAAGCATGGCAAGAGAGCATGCACAAGGAGGTGAGTGACTACAAGTATGTAGAAGAAAGAAGATATGAGTGTTGTTGTTGTTATGAAGCATTGACGTGTGAATAAGGGAGAGAGCTCAGCAGCATAAATGCACAAAAAGGGGAATGGTGCATTGAATGGACATGGCGCATGGAGCATAAAAAGAAGAAGAACATAAATCACAAGGATGTGGGTGCAGGAAGGCAGTGAGGCAGACAGAGCAGGGAAATGTAGAAAAACAGTGATGAGTCTGGTAAGCCATCGTTAAACATTATATCACTAGAATAAGTTTCAATAGCAAAGATTTATTTTCCAGGGAGGTAGGGAGGTGCTTGGGAGGATTGTTGTCCTCATAGGTTCAAGTGGGTGCTTGAACATAGGGAATTGTAGCTCCCATCTGGTTGCATCCAGAGAAACCAGGGTGGCAGGGAGGTGCAAGGGAGAACTATTGTTCTCTGTTTTACAGTTTGGTGCCTGTATGATTGGAAGTTCATGCTTCCATCCAGTTGGTGCTGGAAACACTAAAGGAGTTGGTGCTTCCTTCTAGTTTGTGCTAGAGAAACTAGGGAGTTGGTGCTTCCTTCTAGTTGGTGCTAGAGAAACCAGGGAGTTGATGCTTCCATCTAGTGGGTGCTAGAGAATCTAGAGAGTGGGTGCTCTCAGCAAGTAGTAGCTTGCAAAACAGAGGTTGCAGCCTCATTATGAGTTGGTGCTCATATGTATGATATTGTAAAGAGTGTAAAGATTACTTATCATATAAAGAAGAAGAGGTTTTTACCCTCTATGGGTTTCCTTAGGAAATATCTATCTCTGTGTATCTCATATGTGTGACTGATACTAAATGTGCTATTACTTATTTCCCTGCATTATTGTGATTGTCATTGTGTACATTGTAAAGAGTTTAAAATAAGCATAATTGTTTAAGAATGGTAACAACTGATTCACCCCCCCCCTCTCAGTTGTCTAAAACAAATATCCTCCCCATGAGGTAATGTATCCACATTTTTAATTCATGTACAATGGTTTCCAACTCTAGATCATGCGTAGCATAATTTCTCTCATGCTCTTTTAATTTTCGGGACTCATAGCATACCACATAATATATTTTACTAAGAACTCCACCAATACCTTCCTTCCATGCATTTGTGCACACTACAAAGTCTTCATTTGGATCTACAATATTTAATATGGGCACACTTGTCAAAATATCTTTCAACTACTAAAAAATTTCTTCACACTTGGAAGTCCATTGAAATTTCACACCCTTCTTTTGCAAAGAAGTGATTGGGTTTGCAATCTTTGAAAACCTCTTTATGAATATTCGGTAATAACCTGGAAGACCCAAAATGATGTGACCTTTGCAACGTTTCTTGGTGTTTTCCATCCTCTAATGGCCTCTATTTTCTCAAGATCAACTACTATCCAATTTGCTGCAACAATATGCCCCAAGTAGTGGATATTCTTTTGATAAAAGATGCACTTACTTAACTTGGAATACAATTTATTCTTCCTTAAAACCTTTAGCACCATTATTAAATGCTTCTCATGCTCTTCCTCAGACTTAGAGTAGATGATAATATCATCTAAGAAAACAATCACAAACTTGTCCAGGTACTCCTTGAACACTCCATTCATTAGACACATAAAAACAACTGGGGCATTTGATAGTCCAAATGGAAATAATGTGAATTCGCAATTCCCATATATTTTTATGAATGCTATCTTGTTGATATATTTCTCCTTTATCCTCACTTGATGATAACCCGACCTCAAGTCAATATTGGAAAAGTTTATTTCTCCTTTCAGTTGGTCAAACAAATTATCAATCCTTGGAAAAGGATATTTTTTCTTGATGGTGACCTTATTTAGATGTATAAAATAAATGCATGGCCTTAAGGTTTCATATTTATTCTTCACAAAAAGAACTAGGGATCCCCAAGGAGACACACTTGGGAGTATATACCTCTTCTTCAAAATTTCTTCAAGCTACATCTGCAACTCCTTCAGTTCTGGTGTTTCCATTTTGTATGGTGTCTTGGACACCGAGGAAGCTCTTGGCACCAAATCAATAGAGAAATCAATGTCTATCTTCAATGAAAATCTTGTAATTTCCCAAAAAACATATTCAAAATATTTCAAGACCAGATGGTCTTCAATACTTTCCACTTTATCTCTAGTTGCCTCTTCCATATGGCCTGCAAAAAATTGACATCCCTTCCTGAAACTCTTTTTTAGCTTCATGGATGGAATCTCTCTAACAACTACAACTCTTAGAAGGCCTTGAATATTTCCTTGCTACCCATTCTCATCAAGACAAGTTACTGTCTTGTTGTAACAATTTAGGACAACATGGTGTTTTTCCAGCCAATCCATACCAATTAGACAGTCATATGAACCCAAATTTATAATGTTCACATCCACCTTTGTGTTGAGTCCATTCATGTCCATTGGACAATATTTAACCAACTCATTTATCTTTCTCTTAGCCCCCGTGGTTCACAAAACTAACCAAGTTTTATTATGCTTACTCTTTTTCAATTTAAATGTTTCAATAATGTTAGAGTTTATGTAACTATGACTAGTTCCAGAATCAATTAAAATTGCTATGGGTTGGTTATCAATCTTACCTTCTACTTCAATCATGGAGGATCGATACTCTACTTGATTGTTTTCCAATGCTTCCTCCCATGTATTCAATTGTTTTATCCTCATGAATGTTGTGGATAGACCTCATTCTCTCACCTTTGTGAGGCAATCCCTATATAATTGATTCCCTTGACATCCCCAACATTGCACACGTTGTTTCCTTTATCTTTTCCCAAATGCATTTTTTGTCTTGTGCTCAATTTGGGTCGATTTCCCTTTATGGCTTGCTTGGGACTTGCTCTTGTATAAGGATGGCTTAAATAATTTATGTCTTTGCTCCTTCTTACCCTTTATCTTTTCATTCCAAATCTTTTGGAAGACATGCCTCCCTCTTCTCTATTCATAAAGATGTTTTTCTCTTCTTATGGATTCCTTCAAAGTCTTTGGGTTATCATATTGTATCTTGTCACTATAGAAAGAGGGTAACTCACTCAGAAACCTTTGGATTTTTACCTTCTCATACTTTATGAATTCCAAATACTTCAACAATTCAAAGAATCTCTTCTCATACTCATCCATTGTCATGCTTCCCAATTTGCATTCAAAGAAATATTTTATCTTCCTTTCATAGTAATGCTCAGAAAAATATTTCTCTTGGAAATATCCTTTGAACTTCCTCCATGATACCCTCTTCTCATCAATATTAATGGCTTTCTTAAGCTGATTCCATCACATGACTGCATATCCTTGTCAGTGGTAGGGTGAAATTCTTGTTTCTACCTTGGAGGGGTAATCATGCAACTAGAAATATTTCTTCATTTCCAATAATCAGGCCTCGACCTTTTCTCCCTTCTTATGCTCACAATTGAAAGTTGGTGTCTTGATATTTCTAAGTTCACCTTGCAATATGTCTCCCTCGGGCCTTATCCTCTATCTCCTAATAGGAGACACACTTGGGTTTCTCCTTGGCCTTGAACTGGCATGAGCTCTCCTAGTGGATTGTTCTGGCGATTGTGTTGGATCATTTTTTCATTGATGCCAAAGGTGTGATTGATTGATGTCAAGTGATTGATTTTTTGATTGATGCCAAAGGATTGATTGATGATTGATTTAATGTAATATGTATTGTCTTTGATGAGAATGCATAGATGAAAATGGATCAATGAGTTGTCATTGATACATGATGCATAGTTGATGTATATGATGCAGTGGTGGATTGATGCAAAGATGAATCATTATAGTATTATCATGGTTGATAAGGTGCAAAAATGGATGAACTCCAAAGTGGTCCCCTTATGGTGAAATCCCTCATGGGAAGACACTTTGCGGATTGATTTATCCTAGAAGAATGGTTGGAGGACCCATGTTTGTATATGGAATAATGAGATAAATATTAGTGTATTTGTTGGTGAAACTATTCTAGTTGGATAGTGCTTTTCATTCCATTTCCAGTGGTATGTGGAGCATCACATAACTCCTCACGGTTTGAGAGTTATGGCCTTATGAAGTTGGATGACCCTCACATGTTGTCTTGAAGCCCACAAGGTCAAAGAAGTCAAAGTGCTTGAAAAGAAGAAATCATTATTTAAATGATAAAGTAAAGTGACAAAGTCAAGGTGGATTATTTAAATAATAAAGAGAAGTGACAAATTCAAGAAAGATTATTTAAATGATAAAGTGAGATGAAAAAAGCAAGAAGGAATATTTAAATGATAAAATATTGGAGAACTTTTTATTTATGGAAAGTGGTTAACCCTAAAAATAAGGAAAATAGGTTAAGTGACCTAGAAATGGGTTAAGTGACCTAGAGGATGAAAGTATAAATAAGATAGCAATGGTCTCTTGCAGATCATCCTTTTTGTGGATCAATGGAGAGCTTCTTGTGAGAATATCTTTTGGAGTATTGATGGAGAGCTTCTTGTGAGAGAATCTTTGTTGTGGATCTCTTGAGCATGATTGAAGATCTATTATGAGATAGAGAGCATGAGGAGGATCTCATGGATGCATTGAAGTTTCAAAAATTCTAAGATCATGACAGCGAAATTCTCGAAATTACAAAAAATCCCTATTTTCTGGTGCGTACGCGGGCTATCTGTGTATAGGGTGCGTATACGCAAGTTGTCTGTGTATAAGGTGCTTATAATACACGGGATTTCAGTGTACAGGGATCGTATAGTGGATAAAATCATGGAGATTTGTGGTTGGGCTGATGACAAGCTGTTGAAGATTGAAGCAGGTTCCAGATCTACATTCTATGGGCTCAGATCTGTCACTGAGACACTGGTATGGCTACATTCTTGTCTTGATGGATACTGTTGTTTGTTGTGTTGTGAATTCTTAGTATGGTTTCTATGATGTGGTTTATGTTGGTTGATGGAGTGAGAAACACTCTTATGATTCAATACTTATATGATAACTATAGTATGTTGATTTCTTATGCATGATTGAGTGGCATTCATATTGATTGGTTTTGGAGCATGAGTAATCTATTGGAGAGCTTGGATGTGTTGTGACTGGCTAGTGGTTAGTTTGGAAAGTGAGAGACAAAAGAGAATGATGAATTGGCTGCAGAGGATCTGAGTTGATTTTGAAGGATAAACCCTAATATCTCAGAAGGTATACACAGGATGTTGTATACACTAGTTGCGTACATACGCGAGCTCTAGTGAGCCAAGGCACGTACACATGCGGGCTGCACTACTGACATGTCGCGTACCTGTTGTAGATTGATATCTGTTGAGGATTGTTGTCTCATCTCAGTTGGTCCTGAGGGTGTAATCTGAGTCTTGCATTATAGAGTTGGTGCTATTGTAGAGTTGTACTCTATTAAGTTGTTGCTGAAAAACCCCAAGGATTGTAGTCTGTAATAAAAAGAAAATTATACATACATATTATGTTCTTTTTGTTCCTTGTGGTGATGACTTGTTGATGATATATTGCTGATATATGTTCACATATAGCTGGTTATAAATGAAAGCAATGGATAATGAGTAAATGTTGAATGCTAACTAATGAGTTTTGTGTAAGAAAGAAGTTTTGGGAAAAAGAGCCCCACACTCATTCAACCCCCCTCTAAGTGTCGTAGGTGTGTCCAACAATTTGTATCAAAGAGGAGCCTTCACTACAAGCCTTAACAATCTTGAAGGAGATCGATAGACACACAAATGGATGATGAATTTCCAATCCTTCATGAGGAAAAATATTCTACTTGGAGAATAGAGATGAAGAATGATGCATTTGAAGACAATGGGAGAAGCAATTTGGAAGGCAGCCCAACCATTGGTGGATCAGTTCCTTTGAAGAAAAATTCAAAGTTTGTAGCTCAAAGAGAAGGAAAGAAGAATGATGCATTGGCTCTCAAGACCATTCTTAGTGGACTATCAAGCCCTATCAAAGTGAGCATGGGACAATGCACTTCCGCCAAGGATCTATGGCTGAAGCTAGAGGAGACATATCAAAACAAGGAAGAAGATGATGAAGACCACTCCATCAAGATCATTAAAGGTAAAGAATCTCCAAATACTCTTGGATGCATTATTTCTAAATGTGATCTTGAAAACATTTCAAATGAAGACAAAGAACCAAGTGATAATGGTAGCACAAAGGAAAGCAAAGAATCATGTGATGATGTTGGCAAAAAGGAAGATCTTGAAAGTAATTCAAATAAAGGTAAACAATCTCCAAAGACTCTTGATTTCAATGATTCAAAATTTGATGATGTTGAATGTTTCTACTCAAGTGAAGAAGAAGATCTAGAAACATTTTGTGTGAAGTTTGATGGTAGTTATCCCGTGAAAATAATAGAAGAATATCTATTAGAACTTCAAAAAGAAGTTGAAGAGGTTTTATATAGATATAGTAGTGATCATTATTATACACACTATAACTATCTTTCAGATAACACTAAGAAGTTTCTTAGGAGGAATAAAAGGCACATCTTGAAGTTAAAGGGAATGCTCAAAGAACAAGAAGAGAGCAATAAGACCAAACTAGAAGAAAAGGAAGAAGAGATCACAAAACTAAAGAATGAAAAACAAGATATGAAGGTAGATGATGAGATTAGAAAAAGTTTTGAAACTATTATTCATCTCAAGACCCAAATTGAAGAAGCCAAAAGGATAGAGGAATTATTGAAGAATCAAATAAATGAAAAGGAAGAGTCATGTTGTAAGTTAGAAGCTAAAATTGTTGATCTTAGAAAGAAAGTGGAGAAGTCAAATAAATTCTTGAATAGCTCACTAATCTTAGATGAGATCTTGGAAAGTCAAAGATCACCATATGATAAATTAGGTATTGGATACAAAAAGGAAGCTACACATGTTGAAGAAAGCACCTCAAAGAAGCATGAGGTAGGTCCATCAAAGAAGGAAGACAATGTTGCAAAACAACCATCTACACAAGGCAAAGAAAATTTCAAAAGAACAAAGCAAGGAAGACATCAAGAATCTATTCTTGGGGCACCAAAGCAAAGGTATGAAAGTATTGTTCATGGGCATTGTTATTCATGTTTTTCATGGGCATTGTTATTCATGTAATGGATATGGTCACAAATATTTTGAATGTATATCTTATGAAAGGAGATATAATGGAATATTTTATAACACCATGAGGTGTTGGAGATGTGATCAAGTAGGACACATTGTTGTTCACTGTAATTCCACGAGATGCTACAGTTGTAGTGGATTTGGCCACAAATCCCAGGAATGCTGGAACACAAGAAGAAAGTCCATAATGAGGACTTCAAATAGCATGGCTAGAAGAAGGAATGAAGTAAGGAAGGGAGACATCTTTGAAAAGATGGATGCTTAGAGCTCAAGTTCTGAGGAGCAGGGGCATCTATAGAAGTGGGTGAAGAAGACAAAGCAACCAAAACAAAATGAAAGACTGAAAGGAAGTTCAAAAGTGTCATCTACTGAGGCATACGTGGGTGACAGTGGTATTAGTCGTGCACATACATATTCTAAACTTGCATAGGTTGCATACATATGCAAGTTGTTGTGCAACAGGCCGCGTACATGTGGAAAAGCCTTGGGAAAAAGGAAATGCACATGGGTTGCATCTTGATGTGATAGTATAAATCTGTGATGAAAGGTATGACATTGTTTGTTGTAGGTTCTGACACTGTTTGCTGCAGGTTTTCATGATTCTATATTGGATTATGTAAGGTGATGATGTAAAATAAAATCTTGGGTGCATGGCACTAACCCATGAAAATGGATTGATGTATTTTCTGAAGAAGAACAATGTTGTTTATGACAGTGAAGTTATGGAACCTTGGTTATGTGACATATCTTGATTATGTATTGGAAAGCTTACTTGTTGGAAATCTTGATGCATTTGGCATATGGGATACACATTGGGACATGTGTTTGGTGAGTTGATGAGATGATCATGTTGTACATCATTGATGATATATAGTTGATACATGATTGGTACGTTTCTAGTACACTAGTAGAGGCACCTACTAGCAGGTTGATTGGCACATGTTTCATGGAGGATTTGGCATACATGTATGGGATTCAACATTTTGAGGTATTGGTGCATGGTGGTGTACATGTTTTGGTACACTCATATATGGAATATGCTTGATGATACTACATCGTTAGTATTACTTGATTAGCACAACAATTGGTATTTGTTTATGATACTTGGTTCATGATGGAGACATATCATGAGTGATATGATACATTGATTGGCATGTTGGTAGATGCACATGGTTGGCATATTGGTGGATGCACATGGTTGGCATATTGGTAGATGCACATGTTGGCATATTAATAGAGGCATATGATTGATACATTCCATGGATGATATATTTTTTCACATTGCATGATGTTGATGTACATGGTTGATGTACATAGGTGTTGTGCATGATGAGCACATATTTTTGTACAGGATGTACTTGGTTGATATTTTTCTCATGATTCTTTATTTCATTGTTGACATATATTTTTCTTCATGATGCTTGGTATGTCATGATTTTGATGCATGAACAGGTCCAAGGATCGTTATATGGTAGCACATTGTTCATCTTGCAAAGAAGATAGGGGAGACATACCCATAGGGGGAGTCATTATTCTTTCCATGATTCTAGGAGGAGATATTTATTAGATGCATACCTAGAAAAGAGCCCTATATTTGAAGAAAGATCACAGAAGCATTATTCCAGTGGGAGCAATGGTCGCATGTGGAGTATGTTCGATGTATCTTCAACATTACATCAGAGTGATATCCCTTGTTCAAAAGGGGAGATATTATTCATAGAAAGATCAAAGGCACTCAGACAAGGGGAGCAGCCCCAAGGAAAGTTCAATCAGGGGGAGAAACCTGAAGAGGAGAATGGCCATTTTCCATTGATGTCAAAGGGGGAGAGATAATCACATTGATGTGATTGATGATTATTGATTGGAAGATATAGTCACATTTGGGAGAGATAGTCACATTGGCTATTGATGTAGAGAATGCATTATCTACATGTTGACATCAATAATTGGTAATTGATGTTGACATCAATGTTGGTATTGCCATCAATGCCAAAGGGGGAGATTGTTGGATCATGTTGTCATTGATGCCAAAGGTGTGACTAATTGATTTCATTGATTGATGTCAAGTGATTGATTTTTTTATTGATGCCAAAGGATTGATTGATTGATGATTGATGTAATGTAATATGTATTGTCCTTGATGAGAATGCTTAGATGAAGATGGATGAATGAGTTGTCATTGATATGATGAATATGGATCAATGAGTTGTCATTGATACATGATGCATAGTTGATGTATATGATGTAGTGGTGGATTGATGCAAAGATGAATCATTATAGTCTCATCATGGTTGATACGGTGCACAAATGGATGAACTCCAAAGTGGTCCCCTTATGGTGAAATCCCTCACGGGAAGATGCTTTGCGGATTGAGTTGTCCTAGAAGAATGGTTCGAGGACCCATGTTTGTATATGAAATAATAAGATGAATATCAGTGTATTTGTTGGTGAAACTATTCTAGTTGGATATTGTTTTTCATTCCATTTCCGGTGGTATGTGGAACATCACATAACTCCTCACGGTTTGAGAGTTATGGCCTTACGAAGTTGGAGGACCCTCACATGTTGGCTTGAAGCCCACAAGGTCAAAGAAGTCAAAGTGATTGAAAAGAAGAAATCATTATTTAAATGATAAAGTAAAGTGATGAAGTCAAGGTGGATTATTTAAATAATAAAGAGAAGTGGCAAAGTCAAGAAATATTATTTAAATGATAAAGTGAGATGACAAAATCAAGAAAGAATATTTAAATGATAAAATATTGGAGAACTTTCTATTTATGGAAAGTGGTTAACCCTAAAAATAAG
>JZKD02S2164064.1:211756-232865 GCA_000966675.3 Picea glauca
ATTGGAGAACTTTCTATTTATGGAAAGTGGTTAACCCTAAAAATAAGGAAAATAGGTTAAGTGACCTAGAAATGGGTTAAGTGACCTAGAGGATGAAAGTATAAATAAGATAGCAGTGGTCTCTTCCAAATCATCCTTTTTGTGGATCAATGGAGAGCTTCTTGTGAGAATATATTTTGGGGTATTGATGGAGAGCTTCTTGTGAGAGATTCTTCTGAGAGCATCTTTGTTGTGGATCTCTTGAGCATCATTAAAGATCTATTCTAAGAAAGAGAGCATGAGGAGGATCTCATGGATGAATTGAAGTTTTGGCAAGTCTGAGATCATGATGACGAAATTCTTGGAATTACAGAAAAACCTATTTTCTAGTGCGTACATGGGTTGTTTGTGTGTAGGGTGCGTATACGCAAGATGTCTATGTATAAGGTGCATACAGTACATGGGATGTCAGTGTACAGGGAGTGTATAGTGAATAAAATCATGGAGATTTGTGGTTGAGATGATGACAAGCTGTTGAAGATTGAAGCAGGTTTCAGATCTGCATTCTATGGGCTTAGATCTGTCACTGAGACACTGGTATGGATACATTATTGTCTTGATGGATACTATTGTTTTTTGTGTTGTGAATTCTTAGGGAATTCTTGGTATGGCTTCTATGATGTGGTTTATGTTGGTTGATGGAGTGAGAAACACTCTTATGATTCAATACTGATATGATGACTATAGTATGTTGATTGCTTATGCGTCATTGAGTGGCATTCATATTGATTGGTTATGGAGCATGAGTAAGCTATTGGAGAGCTTGGATGTGTTGTGATTGGATGGTGGTGAGTTTGGACAGTGAGAGATAGAAGAGAATGATGAATTGGTTGTAGAGGATCTAAGTTGATTTTGAAGGATAAACCCTAATAGATCAGAAGGTATACGCATGATGTTGTATACACTGGCCTTGTACATACGCGGGTTGTAGTGAGCTAGGGTGCATACACACATGGGCTGTACTACTGACAGGTCGCATACCTGTTGCAGATTGATATCTTTTGAGGATTGTTGCCTCGTCTCAGTTGGTTTTGAGGGTGTAAGATGAGTCTTGCATTATAGATATGGTTCTCTTGTAGAGTTTTACTCTATTAAGTTGTCGCTGAAAAACCCCAAGGATTGTAGTTCGTAATACAAAGAAAATTGTACATACATCTTGTGTTCTTTGTGTTCCTTGTGGTGATGACTTGTTGATGATATATTGTTGATATATGTTGTTGATATATGTTCACATCTAACTGGTTATAAATAACAACAATGGGTAATGAGTAAATGTTGAATGCTAACTAATGAGTTTTGTGTAAGAGGGAAGTTTTGGGAAAAAGAGCCTCACACTCATTCACCTCCCCTCGAAGTGTGGTAGGTGTGTCCAAAATAATGATGGTGCATGCTCTTACTCCTTGAATTCCTATCATTCCCATGCTCATCCTTTCTATTATGGGATTTGAATGTTGTTACTTCTATAACACTGAATTATTTCTTTGTGCCAAAGTCCCTATTGGCTTATTTCTGTAGCATGTTCAAGCTCTATAGTATCTCTTCCTAAGATTTCATAATATTTTCATTGTCATACCTATAACTCTACACTTCTCTCTCTAGGCTCCGCATAGTTATAGGCTCTTGCCTATCTCTTCTTCCATTAGACTTGTTATCAACATTTCCCTTGATGACATGCATACCTATGACCTCCTATTCATGGTTGTAGGATCCCTAGGCATCTTCCATAACTCTAGTCCTCATATAATAACCAAAAAATATTTTCCTGTACCTCTAATTTTGCAAGAAATGTGCATGCAAATAATTTTTTGTTAGACAACACACACACTTCTAGAAAAGCATACATAAATTTTCCTTCTCTTATTTCCACCAGTCATATTCTCTTGAGTTGAATGAAAAATTTGATGCTCAAATTAATTTTCTGGGTTGATACATTTATTCTCCTCCTCAATACCTTTCCATTGACTATTCATTTTCCCAAATCTGAGCTCCGATCAAAAAGTTATGGTCTTCATACTTTTTTGACTATTTTTTATCTCAAAATACCAAACAAGTTCTACCAACTTGATCTGAAATATCAAGAAACTCTAATACCAATTTAGCCCAAAAATCCTTAGATGTCAAATAGTCCATAAATACACATAAACATCCGACCATATTAGAGAAATTGAAGATCGTCTTAAACTATTTTCAAAGCACATGGGAATATGCTTACTTGTCCATAAATTTCATTAATAATGATAAATAATTTGAATAATAATGAGCTAACACAGTAGAAAATAAAAGAACTCAAATTACATATGTAGAAGACATGTATATCTTCATCTTCAGAGTCCCTTTAGATAATATGACTATTCTTCATCATCCCAAAATACCAAATTACAATACAATATGGGCTTACAAAAAGCCAATTTAATGGACTCTCTTTAATTCCACTACTCAAAACAAGAAAACGAGTTCACAATTGAAATCCTTGTGAAATTCTGAGAAATTTGAGTATAAATTCGACCAAATTTCGAACAGTCTCAATTACACCCTCTTCGACATGCAAAATAATGTGCTAAGAGCTCGTTAATGGCAATTTGGGCTGAGACTTTTACAAATCACCTCTGATCACAAAAAAAAAATTCAAATTTATGATCCTTGCAGAAAAACGAATCAAACGAGTATAAACTTGCCTAGGTGTGGAAAATATACTTTATGGCATGCTTTTCCACGCAACACATCAAGTTCTGCAATATCAACATGCACTTCTATAGAGTCTATACCTTGGTATCTGTGCCCTAATGGGAATGTGTGTACATTGGGTTCCATGACCATTAAATAGGGAGTGGACTCAAACTATACCCTACACAGTTCATTGACGTAGGAATCATAATAAATGTATTTTATTTGGGGTTGTTGTAACAAATTCCATATTTGGCATGTTGGTTAGTGGAGGTTATGCAAGTCATTTGGTTGAGTGAAAGGTCCATGGTTCAAAACCCATAGATCCTATATATATGGTATATATATTTTTTGTTGTTATAACATATGGTATATAACATATGTTAATACATGTTGGAACATGGTTTAAACCCCCCCCCCCCCCCAACGCACCATACCTTGTGTTGGGGACTTAGCCCTCGGCCCCTTTTCCCTCCAAATGAAACTTAAATAAATTTTAAATAAAATTTACAATACATATGGGGTAAGAAACACTTGTGTAGCGCACTACCAATGGAGGGTTTGCTAAGGATTCGGGAGGTCATGGGTTTGACCCTCGTTGACTCCTAAAATTTTGGTAAACCATGACCATAAAGGCCAATGGGAGGTCATCACATGGCAACCACTCATTGGCTTATCCATGCCATGTGTTGATGAACAATTGGTCCACTTAGCTTGCCCAGACAGCTGCCAACCTATCTTTCCATGTCACCTACCTGTTTGTACGGTCATGTACCATGTGTCACCCTTGCAGTTGTGAGATGTGTCGCCTTTTGACTTTGCCCTTTGACTTTTCCAGGTTTGACTTGAACTTTGATCGCTCATAACATTTGCATACGAACTCCGTTTGATGCAATTTTTGTTCCATTGGAAATTTATCAATGAGCTCTACGCAATGAAGTAGTTTTCAAGAGAATTTTACAAAGTCAATTTTTGAGCATTTCTAAGTTCTTCTAGTCCTTTGTGAGCATTATGGATCCTCCTAGATCTCTGTGAGAGTTCTTGGATCCTCCTGGATCACTCCTCCCCACTAAATAACTTTTGGATCTCCAAAAACATATATTATTCAGAAAAGAAATGAGAATGCTTCCACCTCACTTGTCCAGCATCATCCAACTTTCCTACTTAGATAATGAGCACCTAACTCACCATAATGATAATTAAAATTGAAACAACATTGATGACCAAGTTAACCATTCCGTTAAATTCACAAACTATGTCATTCATTGTTGCAATATCCAACCATATTACATTGATTAGTAATAAAATGATCAACAAAACTAAATATACATATGTGAAAGAGAATGAACCATCAACATATCTTCCCTTCTTAATAGGAACAACATCAACCAAAGGACTTGTGTTACTTTCAACCATAGGTTGTAAATATGGATCATGGATACTAGCATTAACTAGTATGTGCCATGTAGTGACAACTTTCAAATTAGTATTCATCTGATGAGCTCTCTCTCATAATGAACTTAATCCCATCCTTGAATATATGATACTTGTTTTGTTCCCTGTAGAAAATGACATTCCTGTCATACAAGTATGGACTTCCCAAAACCATCCTGCAGATGTCGAGTGGAACAAAATCTAACTCTACCTCATCAATGAAATTGGATGTGATCACAAACTGTAACTTGCATTTCTTAGTTACCTGTACCTGAGCATTATCACAAATCCAACCCAAATGATACGGTCTTGGATGAGGCCTAGTTCCCAATCCCAAATTATGAACAACTTTATCTGAAATAAGATTCACTTTTGATCCACTATCAACAAGTTTATCAATCTTTGTGTGCTTTGAGATAACTCGTAAATGAAACAAGTCATTTATTTTCCTTCCATCGGGAATTACATTAGCCTTTGAAGAAGAAGTACACGAATTGAAACTTGCAACAAAATATTTACATTTGATTCCCATGGTTGTAACCTTAGTTTCATCCTCAGAATCTGATTCAAGATCCTGCACCATGGTCATGGTATTTTGTTTATCCTTACTAGGCTAAGCCCACTTTGGCTTCAATTCTGGATGCAACTTCCAACAATGCTTCTCATCATGTCCTTTCTTCTCACAGTCAAAACATGTAGACTTTTTCTCTTCATCTGTCTTCACTATAGCTATCTTCTTACTCTTCCCTTTTCCATTTGACTACTCCTCGAATTCATGTGGCTCCTTTGACACAACCTCAACATGTTTTTCTTTGTTGGATTCAATATGAGTAGCTTGTACTGATACTTCTTCAATATTAGTAGGATTAAACATCAATATAGTATGGTGAAGATATGAGTGCATACCACCAATATACTTTATAAGAGTCTCAAGAGTATGTAATGGAATTCCCAAAGAGAATTCCTTTCTCTTGAATTCCTGTGTATAAGCTTGAAAATTTTTCCCTTTTCCTTGTCTTGGATGTTGCCAAGCAATCATTGATGTTTTCATATAAGATAATGGATAAAATTTCTTTCTTAATGCAACAACAAATTCAATCCAAGAGGAAATGTTTTTACCATGTTGAAGAAGATCATCCCATGTCTGACTCTCCCACCATATCAAAGTTATGTCGCTCAGGCGAAGAGTAGCCAACTGTATCTTTGCACTATCTTGTATGATTTTCTATACCCTGTAATACACTTCAATATGTTTGACCCAATTATCCAACTTCTTTGCATTCAACTCTCCATCATAAGTAGGCAAATCTAACTTTACATTGAGCTTCAATAAAGGCAAAACATGAGAACCATAAGACTTCTTAGAATGTTCCTTCTTCTTATGAGACAAATTTTCACTTCCATCAAAAGAAAATGATCATGATCATGATCATGATCGATCATGATCATGATGGGGATGAAGGAGGATCTAGAGGTTCTTCACCTTTTCCTTATCCTTCAGCTTTTACCATTGTTTTAACTAGACCACCTTCATTTTGATGAGTAGTTTCTCTGTTTCTTTCTAGGTCTTCTCACAATTATTTTACCATGGTTTTCATCTCAAGGAACATTTTTCGAAACTCCTTATCAGCCTAAGAAAGAACATCTCATGCTCCATTTATTTCCTTCGAGTGAAGATCCTTGAACCAATTTCAGGGTTATAACTTGCAAGCTTTCCTTCAACTCGCTTGAACTTGGACCTCGTAAGCATTCACTTGCAAGTAAACGTCAAAAGTAGCTCTGATACCACATGATGTAAAAATACCAAACACTTTCTGATACCAATTCAGTCTGAAAATCCTTAGATGTCAATTAGTTCATAAATACACATAAACATTCGACCACATTCATGAAATTGAAGATCGACTTTGATTGTGTGTAAAACACATGTGAATATACTTACTTGTCCATAAAATTCATTAATATTGATGAATAATTTGAAGAATATGAGATAACACAACAAAAAATAAAAGAACTCAAATTACATATGTAGAAGACATATATATCTTCATCTTCAGATTCCCTTTAGATAGTATGATTGTTCTTCATCATCTCAAAATACCAAATTACAATACAACATGGGATTACAAAATGCCAATTAAGCAAACTCTCTTTAATTCCACTACTCAAAACAAGAAAATTAGTTCACCATTGAAATTCTTGCGAAATTATGAGAAATTTGAGTATAAAGTCGACCAAATTCCGAACAGGCTCAATTACACCCTCTTCGATACGTAAAACAATGTGCTAAGGGCTCATTTATGGAAATTTGGACTAATAATTTTACAAATGACCTTTGATCATAAAACAAACTTCAAATTTATGATCCTTGTGAAAAAATGAATCCAACGAGTATAAACTTTCCTAGGTGTGGACAATATACTTTATAGCATGATTTTCCATGCAACGCAAAAAATTATGCAATCTTGAAATGCACTTCTATGTATTCCATACCTCGGGATCTATGCCCTCATGGGAATGTGTGTACAATGGGATCCATGCCCATTAAATAGGGTGTGGGCCCAAACTGTACCCCACACAGTTCGTTGACGTAAGCATCATAATAAATGTATTTTGTTTGGGATTGTTGTAACAAATGCCATATTTGGCATGTTGGTTAGCGGAGGTTATGCAATTCATTTGGCTAGGTGGAAGGTCCTCGGTTCAAAACCCACAGATCCTATATATATGGTATATATTTTATTTGTTGTTATAACATATGGTATATACCATATGTTAATACACATTGGAACACTGTTTAAACCCCCCCGTGCACCATACCTTACGATCGCATGGGATATTATAGTAACTAGGGGTTGGGGGCTTATCCCTCGACCCCTTTTCCCTCCAAATGAAAATTAAATGAAGTTTAAATAAAATTTACAATACACATGGGTTAAGAAACACTTGTGTAGCACATTGGCAATGGAGGATTTGTTAAGGCTTTGGGAGGTTACGGGTTCGACCTCCGTCGACTCCAAAAATTTTGGTAAACCATGACCATAAAGGCTAATGGAAGGTTTCCACATGGTGACCTCTCATTAGCTTATCCATGCCATGTGTTGACAAATAATTGTTCCACTTATCTTGCTCAGTTAGCTGCCAATATATCTTTCCATATCACCTGCCTTCTTGTACAATCATGTGCCATGTGTCACCCTTGCAGTGGTGACATGTGCCACATTTTGACTTTCCTTTTGACTTTTTCTAGGTTTGACTTGAGCTTTGATCACTAATAACATTTGCATACGAACTCCATTTGAGTCGATTTTTGCATCGTTGGAAATTTATCCCTGAGCTCTATGCAATGAATTAGTTTTAAAGAGAATTTGAGAAATTCAAATTTTGATCATTTCTAGGTCCTTTCGGTCCTCTGTGAGCATTCTAGATCCTCCTAAATCTCTGTGAGCATTCTTGGATCCTTCTAGATCACTTTTCCTCTTTTAACCCTGTATGCTACATGTGTCTTATTTCTCTTCCTAAACATTTTTTAGGTACCCATAACTCAAATAAGGCTCCATGGTTGACTTCTATGGTCTACAAGCTTTCCATAGACTACTCATGTGTCCCAAGTAGACTTCGGAGCAAGGAGTTATGCCCTCTAGAAAAAATTTGGTGTCAAAATATGCCTTGCACTATTTAGGTTGTAACTTCTTCATATGAGCTCTGTTTTGCATTCAAAATAGTTCATCATAAATCTCTCCATGATCCCTTCCATTTCAAAATTATAAACTTTGTATACTAGAAGTACACACAGTTTTGTAAAATTTGATTTTTTGAAAACGTTGTGTAGGCCCTAAAAAATGCCCCGCAAGATGAAGACCTTAACAAACTGGAAATTTTCATGGAAAAATCACTAATTTACTGTTGTAATGGACTTTAGATCTAAACTGCCAATCTCAGGCTTAGGAATAATCCCATTTGTTGATCTGCTTAGCCTTGCCAAGCCATGAATAGACCTACATAAGCCTCTCAAAACTCTTTCTTGGACTCTTCCCATCGAAAATTCCAAGTTGTTGGCTAGGCAGATTCCCCTGAAATCCATAGTCTGAAACACTATCAAACTCTATTCATCGAAAAAAACCCATTAAAACCGGGGCTTTCTATTCTTATTGATCGTCTCAAACTACGAACTATGATAGCCTATCGGTCTCACTCTGTTGGATTCACCCATTAGAAACATTCTCCACAAACTTGACCTTTAAACAACCTTCTGAAGACTATCAAAAACCATCCTTTCCAAACCATCGAAAACTCTTCCTTCCAAGCCATCAAAACATTCCTTTCTGAAAACCTGCATCCAACTACCACGTGGTATTATTTTATTTTCCCACCCTTATTGACATGTCCTCTTACATGGCATGATGATGTGGCAACTTATGTGCAATTCTCCTCTATTCTCGACCCTTCCAAGATGACATGCTCATCCAATATATAGGATGGTCAACAACCATGCCAATCAATGGCCATGATCATCTCAAGTTCCAAAACTATGCATTGGTTACCTCAGTTGGAATGAATTCATCGAGAAGTGAAGTTACCCCCAAACTTCCCAAACAAATCTTTCCAAAACCACCTTTCTAAGAAAATCTAACGGATGAGAAAACTATGGATCAATGGATCTCCTTATTTCAGGCTCATGCCATCAAACTCCTCCCTTCAAACCTGAACTCATGTCCAACTTCAATATTTCTTTGAAATCTTCTTCCCGAAGGCCTTTCGAGAATGTCCTATTTGGACCTTCTGCAATTGAATCTCGACTATGGATTCTCACAGTCAAATTTAATCTAGCCCGTTGATTATCAAACTTCATAGAAATCATGAAACACATAAGAATTTGACCCTACATGCAAAAATTGTCTCTATAAGATGTTTTTCAATGCCATAAATTTCCTTCTTCAACTGTTCTGAAGCATTTAACTCGAGTCTACCAACAAATTTGGGGATTCCACATTGGTTCATCGCTTTTACCCAAATTCATCACAAGAAAAAATTTGCAACAACGAATTTGCTCAATGCATTGGATCTTGGCCCATATAGCTCAATGTTGAGCAAGAATGTCTGATACCAATTTGTTGTGTCTCCCAAATTAACTTAGGAACATTACTACACGAAATACACTTAAATTTGAATTTTTTTCTTGCTAATTCAATTACTGTAGCTTACCAACCACAATTTATACACAATTAAATAGATTATGATACCCATAACTAAATGTGTATACATCATTCTAATGCACACGAATGTAGCTAAATAAATCATTTAAAATAGAGAATAAAACCATTGTCATTTACATAGTAAAATGCATAGTCATAAGACTCATAAGAAAACTCATATAATAATTAAACATTTATCTTTAAAATAAATTTTGTGCAACCAACTGCTTTCGAAGGATGTTCCACCCAACCATAGACTTGTTGTTCCAAATATCAATAGGAAATCACCCTCTAGCTAAGGCCAAGAATCCAATAAAGAAGGGTTCTTCTCACAATCCCCTTGCATCTCAATACCTCACAACCCACTGGTATTCTCCCACATCTATCATGAATTTCCTCCATCTATCTTCCTTTTGACTTGCCCAACCCAAGGAATGTACCCCTTCACTTCTCTCAATCCCTCAGGCATCTCATTCATTTATCAATGTCTCTCTGGCATAGGTAATTGGGAATATCTATGCTGGGAACTCAAGGGAACCCATTGCCAAGAAAAATACCAGTAAAACATCAACAAATCACTTGTTGTTATAATGCCACTCACTTAGGAGTTCACTCTTCAGGCCTGAAAACCTGGCTTTTCATTCTTCAACTCCAAAATGTCCCACAAATTCTCCATCATGCTTCAAAATTCGCCCAACCTTCTTTCTCTACCTCCAAATTTCTTCTCCCTTGTTTTTTTTCTTGTTGTTCATGTAAAAATTGAATGTGTAAACTGCCTGTTACTACCCATATGAATTTCCTCTCTTTCCCCAAGACAGTTGATTTCTCACTCTGCCCAGTCTTGATTGTATCTCAACCCCATGCTACTCAATAACTATGGGATGTGACTCTCACACCCACCCTCTTACATGAGTTTAATGATTGGGATTTCATACACTCAAACAAAAAATAGAAGGTTGTCCCCAAATGATAATAAAATTCAGAAATATGGGCTCGAATTAATATCCATAATGAATTTACCCTTTGGACCCCTCTTATACACTCCCTAGGCATTCTCACTCTCTTGTGGATTAATCAACCTCCATCTCTATCCATATTCTCAACAACTGGTCCCACATTATATTTATTAAAATTCAGAAAATACATTTCGCATATTGCATTGCTTGACCATAGCCACATTCATATCTTCATTATGCATTAATTAAATTGGGGATGTTATAGGATCTATTCTAATGTATGTTTTATTAATTTGATTTACATTGGGGTAATTAATAAAAGGGGAACACTCTCTTTTTTAACATTAGACATGGGATGTAAATATTTTTTAGATTTTATTTTATTAGTATTAGATCAATTGAATAATTATCTCTTTTACCTTGGGTTATAAGAGAACCTCACTTCCCTTAGTGAAACATATCAAGGGTTGCAAGTTTTGATATGATACTTTAGCTGTTGTAATGCTCAATCTTGTTAGGAAGGCCTTTAATTCACTTTTGTGTCATCTATGTGCATGGGAAAATTTTTATATGTTGTTAATGAACATGAATTTTACTTTCATTTATTTTCTCTATAAACATGTAGAAAGGAGGCATTGGTTGGCAATATTTATCTCATAATCCTTGGTAGCAACTCTAATTATATCAAGCACATACCACACTAAAAAATTGTTCTATATCTTCTTGAATTTACACAACCACATTTTAGGGTTGGAAACATATACTTGTCAAACTACTGGTAAAGAAAGAGAAACCTTTCAAAGTTGGATGGTTGATAACTTGCCCAAGACACACTAGTTCATCCATGGGGATTTCAACATAGTTGAATATCCAAACTATAATGAAGGATTTCAATGTATTAGGATGCTTGAGGGAAAAACATTGGCTTGGACTACTTAAAAGACACACCAGTATTATATGAACCAAATAAGTTCAAGAATAATAAATTAGTTGACTTTTTGGTAAAATTAGTCTAAACTTTGCATAGGCATGTTAAAAGATTTTTGGAAAGGATAGAAAATTTTATGTTGTCCGAGGAAGACACCTTTTTCTTTGAGTTCCAAGTTCGGTCCAGGCCATTGTTGAATCTACCCTCTTTTACTATTATCATATTGTGTTCTCCCTCTCTAGGGTGCAAGCAATATTCATATAATTAAGAATCAATTGAAATTGAATGTCTCTTGCAATCAATAATCAAGTTCGATTAACGCCATTGAAAAAAATGGAACCTTCTCCCTATGTCTAGAGGAGCATCGGATTAGATTGTTTGGTGGTGAAATGCCATTGCTCAGGGTGCATATACTCACGGGATATGGTGCAACACATATGAGGGATATAGTGATCCAGGGCACATACAAATCACATCAAGTTGGATGTACAGGTTCGTACAATTGCAGTGGAGTTGCTATGGTTGCAGGTGATGTCTATAGTTTTTAGTATTTCTCAGTGGGTTATTTTCCTGGTAAGGGAGCCCTTGGAAGCTTTGATATTATTCTAATGATAAGTTGATTTGAAGGAAAAAATATTTGTGTTTTTGGAATTGGTTTGTTTGCTTCTACTAATTATTTTTGTTGATTATTCCAATCAATGTATTTTGTTGTGTGAGCTTCTAATTTTATTTACAACAAGGAAGTCACTAGTAAACAATTTATCTAGGTGTTGGATAAGAAAATTAACAATTAGTAGTTTTAGGTATTAATCCAAAACTAAAAGGCAATTTCAACCTAAAAAGTATTTGCAAGAAAGATAGTATCCCTTGTGGCCATTTGAATCATGTGCTTTTCAGTAGCATCTAGCCTTAATCCCATATATATAATCAAATACTATCCTCAATTACAATTTCATCTGTCATAAAAAATAAATTATTCCATAAATCACTTGTTAATAATACGTTATAAAATAATGATAATAATAATAATTTATAATTTGTTTTTTATCGTGGAACTATTTTGAATACACTCCTTAAGAGGTGGTAAATATGTGGTTTTTAAAATTAATTAGAAAGGAAATGATAATTATATTTTTTTATTTATAAAATTATTCATACACATTTTTCATGTGACAAGATTGAGTAGTTAATTATCAATGAATTGTCTGTGTAGTTTACAATATAGAATACCATTGATGTTCTTATCAAATTGAAATTATCACATTTTTTCATTAAAAAAAATTACAAACCATTTTAAAAAAATATACATGCTTAAACAACTCACCTACATATGGGAATATTGACAAAGGATAATGACCTTTTTTATTATTTGGGTTGGTTGTCATTGATGACAACCCTTGAAGAAAGTCTGGTAGCGAATTCTGGTAGCACAAAGGTTTGGGTCATGGACCCATGTTTGTTTGGTGTATAATTGTATGAGTTTTAATATATTTGAAGGTATTACTATTATAGATGGATAGTACATGCCATGCCATTTCCGGTGGTATGTGGAACATCACATAACTCCTTGCGGTTAGAGATTTATGGCCATGTGAAGTTGGAGAACCCTCATGATTCATCTAGAAGGCCCAAAAGGTCAAAGTAGAGAAAGTGGTTGCAAAAAATAAATTATGTAAATAATAAAGTGAAGTCATGAGTGTACTATAAGTCAAAATGGATACAAAATAAATTATTTAAATAATAAAGTTAATGGAGAAATTACTAAGTGGGCAAGTGGTTAGAAGTCAGTTAGCCCTAAAATAAGGAAAGTGGTTTAAGATGGTTAGAATGTAACCCCTTGAGGAAGCTACATAAAAGTATAAATAAGAGGCAAGGGTCTCTCATTTAATAACACTTGAGCATATTGAATATCTACAAGTCACTGAGGTAACTGAAGGATATCTAAGGAGAATTTTAGAGGGAAGGTGAAGTAAACAAGGCCGAAATTCAAGGGAGGATAAAGTCTTTTGATGATGTTTTCTAAGGTATGTTATTTACAGGTCGTCTCACCATTTTCGCAACAATTTATTTTTACAGTGATCTAGACAACAAAATATAGAGGCCGTTGAGAAAAAATATCCAAGTAATTGTGATAAAAATTTCAATTTACGGGTCATTGTATTTTGGAGTTACACTCCATGGAAAATAGGGTTTGTGGCTAGTCTTGAAAATAGTCTAAAACAAGTGTTTCGGGTAAAAAACGTCATAACTTATTCATAACATATCCAAATTAATTCAGACCAAGTGTATTGGTTAGTGTATAGTTTGTAGTATGTTGTGTACCATTTTCAGATATATACAACAAATATTCAGTGCGGGGCATTCTCTACAAGTTTGATCTCTAGAATAATCCATAATTCAGCAAGATATGCCATTTTTTCTATAACTCCTTTTCTGGGAGTTTACAAGAAGTGAAACCTGGAGAAATTGCAGACAAAACACTAAAAAAAAAATTGTATTATTTTTAGACATTTATTCATTACAGGTACATAGTTATTATTATTGCAAGTTAGGTTTGTTGACTAATCCAAAACTACTCATGTGAGTCTAAAGTAAAATTTGATAAAAATGTTAGTCTCTTGTTGAGGAAGGTTTGCATGTATATGATCATATACACCAGGTCTATTACAGAGTTACAAATCATATTTGGATGATGAAATTGATGAGGGATTTTTGTTGAGGTTGAGGTACAGGTTAATGCATGGTTCAGGTTATTGGTACAAGTTGTTTGATGCGGGTTGATTGGTACAGGTTTATAGCAGTATATCTCACAGTGATAGTGTGACACTGGTTCCATCAGTCTACTTATATATCAGGGTGGTTGGACAAGGCAAGGATAGGTGGTTGTAGCCACCTTCCGGTTGTAGCCAGAGAACATAGGGGGTTGTAGCCTCATTCTGGTTGTAGCCAGAGAATTAGGGAGTTGGAGCTTCCCTCAGGTTGTAGCTTGAGAAACTATGGGGTTGGAGCCTCCTTCGAGTTGCAGTTGGAAAACAAAGGAAGTTGGTGCTTCCAATGAATGTAATTATTAAAGACAAATAAGAAAAAGCATTATGTGGTTTTTTCTCGTTTTGGGTTTCCACGTAAAAACACTGGTGCACTGTGTATGTGTATGATTTCTCATTTGTTCATTGTTTATTTACTCTGCAACTATTGGATGATAATGATATATTGATGTATCACTTGCATTTTATGGTTAAAAAGGATTCAATTTCTTTATTACTGATTCACCCCCCTCTCAGTAATCCAACAGACCTTTCATGCATAATTTCCAATTTCTCCCGCATAAAAGAAAATACTTCCTTCAAGCTCATAAACTATCAATAATTTTCACAATTAGGGAGAGAAAATTGCACAATCCTTTATTGCGGACAACCTTGAGAAACTATGCTTTCTCTCAGCTCTAAAATTGTTTCTTCACTTGATTATTCACATAAACCCGTAAAATGAAATTGTTATGTGCTTCTTAATAAAGTTTAATAGAATTTCATTGTGATATTATAAGACGTATATGAAGGCAAGACCCGTCGTCTGATATTTTGAGCTATATTTACAATAGAACTTGGGTACATTGCTCATGTACAACTCTAATATCATTTTTTTACTTGAATGATTTTTAGCCACGTAAGAAAATATAGAAGCAAAGAATGAAATCTCTTTTTGAGAGACATTAATAGATTTTGCAGCTTGTAGTTTGAAGAGTGATCGTGTAATGACATGTGTGCATATACGAGGAGTAGCATGAAGTTTTTTTCTAACAAATGTAAAGAAGAGTGGCACCAATTAAGCTTAATATTGGGCTAATCAAATGGATTCATGTCTCAAACATATGCCCATTTGTTGTTTTTTCACTTTCTCAGACATATATTTTCGGTGAAGTTTGGTTCATCTTCGATAGAGGGCACATGAGAGCATAGTAATTTGCTTCTCTTAGATCATTGGGTCTCATAGAATGGATGAACATAGTATGCATATTTATTTTTTTCTTCATTTTATTAAAACCAAATTACTTTATCTTTGACAATTCAAAAGAGTAACATATGTTTGGCACACTTTATTCATGTTATAAAAAAAATTACTTCCATCATTGAATTCAAGGCTTCTAAAAAATCCGTTGTGGATCGAATGTGCATCAATATCTCAATGTAACATTTGTATTGTTGTAGGGAGGATAGGGACGGTGTGTTTTCTCATTGTTGACATTCTTACTCCAAGTGTCTCTACCGTGTGCATTCAATTTTGACAAATTGAACAATATCAACAATAATTTGGGAACTAAGAATTATCTCAAGTTTGTTTCACCAAGTTGATGTCATGGATTATTGTTTTGGTGAAGATATATTCAAGTTTTAAATTGTGATGATTTCACAAATATTAACCTTGAATGCATTTATTTAGATTAGCTAAATAATCAATATTTTTATATTAGTAATTAAATATTTGCACATATATATCTTTATTAATAATTGTTCCTAATTAATTTTTTTATGCAAAACAATTAAAATTTATATGAATATTCTATATTAACATGTTAATGTTTATATATTTTTTTAAGTTAATAAAAAAGTATGGTAATTTAGAAACACTTATTCTAAAGTTTTTTTTTAATATAGAAATACAATTTTAATGTTAATTATGTATTTCCTTAACTTTCATAAGTTTTGATAAATCAAAATTGATTTCAACATCATGTCAGATTTTAAGGATTTTACATTTGATTATAGAATTCAGGGAAACTAGATATTATTTTTAACTTTTTAATCTATGAATGTGAATATTATTATTAATTTTTTTATCCACAAAAAGATATGAGACCAAAACAAATTAGTTTTAAATTCCATCATCATTGGCATCTTCATTATTGTCTTTAAAATAAAATTTACAATTTAAAGACCACATGTTTATACCTAGAATATGTAGAATTTACACTCTTTTTTTTCAAAATTTATAAACTTGTCGCCAATTTGAGAGTTATTCTAAGAGGGCATCATCAAAATAGTGAACCAATTTCAAATAAGATCATTTTAATTGCAATATTTTTATGATTTTAATTAACAACATTAATATCAAAACTTTCCTCACATTACTTCAACATTCTCATTTTCCCACTTAAAAGGTATGCTAGTTTATATACTTGTTTTCTTTGATATTTAATAATATATAAAAAAAATGCAAATATTTTGATGAAAGATATTATTTTTCAATGCTTTATCTAAATAGAATATATTATTTTATTTTTGATCCCATGTGAACTAGAGACATGCAAATATCCATGGGTTTTACACAACAATTTCAATTATATTTGATCTATATTATTTTATAGTCATGAATGTTCATTAATTAAAAAATATTGACACAACTTAAAAAAATCAAATTCTTTTATATATTTTATGTAAGGTCTTCGGCGAGAAGGGCATGGGAACCCTCGTCCAAGTCCTCAAGAATATAGAATTTGGGGTTGCTCCAACACCCAAGAGTTGCACTATTTGGGAAAGTAGGCACCTTGGGCACATGAATGTGCCAAGGGGCTTGCCCAAACATGAGGCAAAGCACAAGGATGGGTGCACCAAAGAGGTTGGGATGCATCGACATGAAGAGCACAACCAAGGATGGGGCACATCGGTCCCAAGGGATGCAAATTTTTACAAGTGCACGGGTTCATTTGGGCACATGGGTCTGTGAAGGGGTGCGTCGGTTCGTTTCGGTGTGTTGTTCTGCAAAGGGGTACGACACACCCAAAGGACATGATGATTCGCGAAAGTGATGTTTGGAGTCCTTATAAAAGAACAAGGTACACAACCAAGAAGGAACAACAAGGAGAGGAAGATCAAAGTCAAGGTTTTGTTGTAGACTTGGTCGAAGAGAGGTGAGCTCCCTCAAGGAGCCAAGTCACTCCACATGGGACGACTTGTGCTGCCTTGAAGTGATTTTGTGGACGGAGTTAGGGAGGCCTTCTTTGGGCTAAGTTTGGGGAAGTCTTGTTGTAGGTTTGGGTGAGGCATTCTATGACACATAACCATAGGTCTGTGTGAAGTCTTGTGAAAAATAAGAGACAATGAGTTTGTGGTGGGTGCACATCTAAGGTGCACTGCAGGAGTTGTGACAGTTGTTACAACAGACGAGTCTTGGTGTGATGAATCTATGTATGAGTGTCTTCGTGAGGTGAGGTAAGTTGTGTGACTCTGCCCAAGTTGTAAAATAAGTAGGTAGTGCTCATATTGTAATTGTTTCGTAATAATAAGAATTAGTCGGGTGTTAGGCACATTTTGTGTTTCCCACGCTATATTTGTGTGTCTCTTTTTTGTTTCCCAAGTGTTCTCATCATTTCATGGATGTATTCTTAAATGAATAGTGTTAATACCATTAACAAATTCTATAAGTATATAAGAGACTTGCACTAGAGTAGGAGTGTGACTCACATGTAGCCTAAAACAGAGTATGGGTATGATCTAGGTGAAGAGGCATAGTCTGAATGAAGTATCCTTGGTGTTTCCAAGCATCCAAGTGAGAAACAATGTGTTTCCACATGCCCTCAAGAGGTGCATGATCACAATATTTGGGAAGGAATCCCATGGGGATGTGACAGATGGTATCAGAGCTTGTTCATCACAAATTTTGAAGAAGGGTTGGTGAGCTCTTCATCACTATCTCGGTGATAGATGGTATCATATATTGAAGCATGCTCTATGACTATGGTAGTGAAAATGGTGATAGATAGCAATAAGAAGGAAGTTTTTTGAGGAGACAATTCAGTGGGAACATTCATAGACTTTGTGAATAGTTCGGTGGAGTGAACTGGTTCATCACAAAGACTTTGCATCAGACTTATGACAGAGGTTCCTATTGACAGTGTAGTGGAAGGTTGACATGGGTGTAGACCTTGTGTATACCAAGAGTAGAGTTTGTGGTGAAACAAAGCACTTGGATAAGGCGTGTGATCATGGAATTCATTGCAGAGTTCATCAAAGAACTTGTCGTAGAGTTGATCATCGAGGCGGTTTCGGTGTAGACATGGTGAAGGTTTGATAAGGTGGAATGAACTTTCCTAGAGACAATCTGGGAACATAATTAGTTCTTTTGATTTGTGATGGAAGTAAGTGTCAGACCTATGTGCACACCTTGAGAAAACCAAGTGAACAGTTCAATGGGTGAAACAAGCACTTGGGCAAGGCAGATGAATGTAGGACTTGTTGTAGACCTAAATGCAGAAGTGATCACAGAGGGTGATCATAGAAGTGATTGCAAAGGGGAGCAGTTATGGTTTGTAGCTATTGGAAGCATTTGGGTGAGTTGGAAAACTTGAGGCGACCTAGAGGAGCTTCATAGAAAGGAAGTTGGTTGGGAACATTTTCATCATGACATCTTCGTGTCATGTGTCGTCAAGAATAGAAGTTGAGTTGAGCCTAGGTTGTTGGATGAGTGGGTTGACTGTAGACTTCAAATGAGGTAACTCTTCATAGAGTTACACAATTTAGTTAACAATAGTATGACCTGGAAGTCAAGCAGTGTGTGCATGGAGCCTTGAAGAAAAAGTATTCAAGGTGCATAGATGGTCGAACATTAGAGATGAATTTGGAAGATTGCGTGAGAATTTTGGGAATTAGACGGATTTTTGAAGTAAACAGATGTACTTAGCCTTGTATTGCAGTGAAGGTTCCATGTAGGTTTGTGGAGATGTGAACGATGATTGAGGGGAGCTCATGTGGAGAGTCGGTGGCTTGGGAAAGTGAAGGTCCAAGACAACATAATTGAACCATGGGTGCAACCAAGAATGTCGTTGGAAAGGTACAATTGGTTTTTAGTTATTGAATTTCCTAAGTGTTGAGGAAAGTTATTTGAAGGGAAGTCAAATGACTTTGTGGTTCAAGTGTAGTTCATTTCCACAGTGAAAAATGATAGATTTGAGGGTGGCTCAAGTGGTGAAAATTCAAAGAAGTCATGTAGCAATTGGGACGCCTTGTCTTGGGAGAATGTGTGGAGTGCTTGGGGTCACCTTCTTGGATGACTTCAGTGTTGTAGTTAAGAAAATTTGGATGAATCTGATGAAGTGTCTTGAGGAAGCTACCTGTTGGACTAACCGTCGCACCTCTCATGAACTAGGGGTGTTGGACTAACCGCCGCACCTTTCATGGACTAACCGCCATGCTGGGAACATGGGACTAACCACCCACTCAAGGTGATGTTGCTGATTTGGAATTTTACTAACACCTGGGGGTTTTGGTGTAATGGAAAATCTTAACATGGTATTAGAGCCTTGGCCTAGGTTCAATTCCCTCGAGTTACATCAGAGGGGGGGTGTTGGACTAACCGTCACACCTCTCGTGAACTAGGGGTGTTGGACTAACCACTGCACCTCTCATGGACTAACCGCCATGCTGGGAACATGGGACTAACCACCCACTCAAGGTGATGTTGCTGATTTGGAATTTTACTAACACTTGTGGGTTTTGGTGTAATAGAAAATCTTAACACTACCTAACTCTTTGATGAGGCACATTGGATGGATTGTTGTAGTGAAGTAGGAAGTGAGGTATGGATGTGTCAAGTTTGAAAGGATGGATGAGGTACCTTAGTCCCTTGGTGCCTTAGAAAATTTTTTTGGTTCATGTGATGACTTGATAGCCACGATGATAGTCCTAGAGTTTGGATGCTTGTAAGAGGTACAAGGAAGTTCTATTATAGGATATGGATGGAGTTGACAAAGAAGTTGACCAAGAATTCTTAGTAGTCAACCTGAAGGGGTGGAATGTAGACCAAGTGACTTAGGTGGTGTTTTCTCACCTTTGGTATGGGACATTGGATGAGGTAGAGTGTACCTTGGTGACTTGCATACTATTGTGTGGTGACTCAAAGATCTGGTGGGGTCATTGGTTGAGGTTGGTAGGAGTATTGATTCGAACATTCCTAAGGCATGGAAATTCTTTGAGGTGACTTATTCTACTTGGATCACTTTGGAAATTTCATTGGGATGTTTGAGGAGTGTTAGTGCAATGGCCACACTCATCACATATGTTGAGTTGTGAAGAGGTGACTCAATGGAAGGAGGTGAGTTGAGGACTTGCCTTGGTTTGAAGGATTGTGTGGACATGCATATTGCAACATGAAGAAATTACTTGGACATCGGTGTTTATCTTTCTTTTGGGAAACATGGTTGAGGGTGAAGTATAGCCATTCCAAGGCATAGAGGGGTAGACATAGCATCATGGTTGGGTGATAAGTAGTGGGGAAAAGATTGTCTAGACGTACAATTCTTGGTACACATGGGAAATTGCATATCTGAAGACATAGATAAAGATGGGGAAAATTTAGCCAAGGAAGCCAGACTTGTCTGTTACAGGTATGAACTAACTGAGAGGGGGGGGGGTGAATTAGTTAGTGTAAATTATTAACAATTTCTCTTGTTTTTAATCTTGAATCATTAATCTTAGTGGCAGTGAGTCTTTACTGTGAAATTCAGAGTTATAAACATAAAGCAGATAACATAAAGATTAGCAATCACACACAGCATTCACTCACAAGTATGAGACACAAATTTTTCAAGAGGAAACCCAACCAGAGAAAAAACCTCGTCTTCTTAAGATGCTAAGCAAGCTCCAACTGCGTTACATATCATCTTTTATGAGCACCAACTCATAGAGGCTACAACCTCTGGTTGCCAGCACCAACTAGCTGAGAGCACCAACTCCCACAAAATCCCAGCACCCACTGGGTGGAAGCACCGACTTCCTTCTCACTTCAACACCAACTGAGTGAAGGCACCAACCTTCAGATTCTACAAGCACCCACTTGCTGAGAAAGAGACATACGTCTCCCTAGCACCACCCTACCACCCTTATTTGCCAAAATAAATATTG
>JZKD02S2164064.1:243014-256425 GCA_000966675.3 Picea glauca
TTAGACTGAAAGTCCTTCCACCGTCCAGAGTGATTAGAGAAACCCAACTGGAAAAAACTTCCAGACTTGTCAAAGCAGATGAATGACCCCCGCACAACCCTGGATTTAGCGATGTAAAGCTCCGTTGATTGTGCATTATAGCCATTTAATGCTGACCACACCAATCGCGTTGTGAATGGCATCATTCGTGTTGTTTCTTAAAGAAAACGATTGGTAACTTTTGCTGCTAGTCATGGCCGTGGCTAAGGCGTGCGTTTTTATCAGCAAAGATCCAGCGTTGTTTCAGCATAGTTTCCAGCACTGTGTTTCAGCCCAGCACTGTGTTTTAGCATATGTAACAACACTGTGTTTCAGTTGTTACAGCACTGTGTTTCAGCATAAGTTCCAGCTCTGTTCCAGCATTGTGTTTCTGTATCTGTGTTTCAGCATTTGTGTTCCAACATCTGTGTTCTAGCTTCTATGTTCCAGCATCTCTTGTGCGTGCTCCATAACCAACCGATTTCCATCAATGACAACCTTGACCGTGTTCCAACATTTGTGTTCCAGCATCTGTGTTCCAGCATTTGTGTTCCAGCATTTGTGTTTCAGCATCTGTGTTCCATCATTTGTGTTCCAGCATCTGTGTTCTAGCTTCTATGTTCCAGCATCTCTTGTGCGTGCTCCATAACCAACCGATTGCCATCAATGACAACCTTGACCGTGTTCCATCATTTGTGTTCCAGCATCTGTGTTCCATCATTTGTGTTCCAGCATTTGTGTTTCAGCATCTGTGTTCCAGCATTTGTGTTCCAGCATCTGTGTTCTAGCTTCTATGTTCCAGCATCTCTTTTGCGTGCTCCATAACCAATCGATTGCCATCAATGACAACCTTGACCGTCTGCGTCATCTCTGCTATAGCCATATTTCCAACATTGTTGACTTGATCACAATTTGAGTGACAAGGGAAAAATTGGTTGGATGTGCGGATGCACGGTGATTTCCCTTGACTCTTCGTAGACTTGGACGCAATGTAGACTATGTGTAGAAGATTGTCTTAGTGTACCATGAGGTGGAAAGTGGAGACAAGTTTTCATGGATGAATTTGTTTTAGGGTGACTTCATAGTGTAGCAAGGTGAGGGGCGACCTTGCCTTGATTTGAGGTTGTTGTGCAAATGGATTGAATTTTTGAAGGAAGTGACCAAGCTTTAGGCATGTTGTGCATTATCAAGGAATGAACATGATATTTCAACACTTGCAGAGTTAGTGCAGAAGAGAATGACTAAGATATCAAAGTAAGTACGTGTTAGTAGGTTCAAAGTGAAACACTTAGACATTGCGGAGCATCTCCTTGATGAAGATCGGATCATGGCATAAGTAGTGAGGCAAGGGTGGACACTTCCCTTAGTCTTTGGAGTTGGATGGAGTGATAAAGACGTAAACATAAAAGACTAATTTTAGGCATGGAGATGCACATTTCAAGAAATGGATGCCACGGTTGGATTGATCACCCAACCAATGCAAGAATTGAAGCTAGGATTGTGCGGAGACATGACAATTGCTTGAAGTATGGGTGCAACAACAAGATCACAAGAGTTCATCACTTGAAAAAAATTTAAGTTTTGATTGAGGTTGTAGCAGCAATTGAGGAAACAACAAAAGTAATAGGACAAAGAGTGATCATCTTGGCGGGACCATGGAAACTTGGGAATTGTGGATAAATTTGGGGAAGATTCATCTTTTCAATGTAGTGGATAGATTGGTCACACATAACTTTGGGCAGAGGGTAGTGTGGATGGTTGCATAGGTTGTGGATGATTGTAGTGAAAGTTTGGGTTGGTTTCCACTTCGCAAAGGAAACTTGGAGTTTTCACTTTGGAATAATTTTGGGTTTCCCACTGCAAAACAAATTAGGGGGTCCAACCAAATTAGTTGCAATGGGGGCCCAAGTTTGGGTGGATACTTGGATATCACATATTTTTTGTATGTTTTCGAGGATGAAAATGACTTGAGGTGGGGGAATAAGTAAGGTGTTTGGATAGAAGGGCACAAGAAACCTCACTGAAGTCCTCAAGAAGATGGAATTTGGAGTTGCTTCAGAACCCAAGAGTCGCACCAGATGGGAAAGTGGGGACCTTAGGCATGGGAACATGCCAATGGGGTTTCCCAAGCATGATGCAAGCATGAGGCAAAGCATAAGGTTGGTCACACCAAATAGGTTGGGACACATCGAAATGAGAATCACACCCATGGATGGGGTGCACTGGTACCAAGGGACATGAAGGTTGAAAGGCGCATGGATTTTTTTGGGCACATGAGTCCACGAAGGGGTGAGATAGTTCATTTGGGTGTGTTGGTCCATGAAGATGCGCGACACACCCAAAGGACATGAATATTTTCGAAGGTTTTATTTGGAGTCCTTATAACATAACAAGGGGCACAACCAAGAAGGGACAACAAGGAGAGGAACATCAGAGTCAAGGTTTTGTGGTAGACTTGGACGAAGAGAGATGAGCCCCTTTAAGTATCCAAGTTTATCCCAATGGGAGGATTCATGTTGCCTTGAGGTGATTATATGGATAGAGTTGGGGTGACCTTCTTTGGGATGAGTTTAGGAAAGTATTTTCATAGGTCTGGGTGAGGCATGCTATGAGACATAATCGCAGATATGTGTGAAGTCTTGTGATAGAGAAGAGACAAGGATTTTGTGGTGGGTCTGTGTCTAAAGTGCACCACAGGTGTTGTGACAGTTGTTACAACATATTATTCTTGGTGTGATGAATTTGTGTATGAGTGTCTTGGTGAGGTGAGGCAAGTTGTGTGACTCTGTGCGAGTTGTAAACTAAGCCAATAGTTCTCGTGTTATAATTGTTTTGCAATAATAAGGATTGGTCAAGTGTTAGGAATGTTTTGTTTCTCCCGCACTATAACGGTGTGTCTCTTGTTTGTTTTGCAAGTGTTCTCTTCATTTCATGGATGTATTCTTAAATGACTAAGTGTTAATACTATTAAAAAATTGTCTAAGTATACAAGAGAGTTTCACTAGAGTAGGAGTGTGACTCGCCTGTTGCCTGGAACAAAGTATGGGTATGCTCTAGGTGAAGAGGCATAGTGTAGACGAAGTATCCTTGTTGTTTCCAAGAAACCAAGTGAGAAAATTCACAGTGCCACATGAACGCAAGAGACACACGATCACAATATTAGAATAGGCATCTTATGGGGATGTGACAGATGGTATCAGAGCTTGTTCATGGAAAATTTTGGAGAAGGGTTGGTGAGCTATTCACCCCTATCTTGATGATAGACGGTATCAAATATTGAATCATTCTCTACTAATTTGGTGGTGACATTGGTGATAGAGCGCGACAAGAAGGAATTTTCTTGCGGAGGAATTTCAATGGGAATGTTTGCAGACTTGGTGACTAGTTCGATGGAGCCAACTAGTTCATCGCAAATACTTTTCATCAGACTTATGAAAAAGGTTCTTGTTGACAGTGTAGTGGAAGGTTGATATGGGTTCACACCTTGCCTATACCAAGAATAAAATTTATGGTGAAACAAAGCATTTGGACAAGGTGGGTGATCGCAGAACTCACTGCAGAGTTCATCGTAGAGGTAGTTTCGATGTAGACTTGGTGAAGCTTCGGTAAAGTGGACTGACCTTTCATAGAGACAGTCTGGGCACAAAATTGGTTGGTTTGAATTGCGATGGAAGTAAATTCCAAACCTATGTGCACATCTTGATAAAACCAAGCAAAGAGTTTGTGGGGTGAACCAAGCACTTGGGAAAGGAAGATGAACGCAGGACTTGTTGTATATCTAACCACAAAAGTGATCATAGAGGGTGATTACAGAAGTGACCACGAAGGGGAGAAGTTATGGGTTGCATCTAGTGGAAGCACTTGGGTGATTTGGACAACTTGAGGCGACCTAGAGAAGCTTCACAGCAAGGCAGTTGGTTGGGCACATTTTCATCATGACATCTTTGTATTATGCATTGTCGGAATAGAAGATGAGTTGAGCCTAGGTTGTTGGACAAGTGGGTTGAACATAGCCTTTGGATGAGGTAACTCTTCGCAGAGTTATGCACATTAGTTAATAGTAGTATGACTTGGTAGTCGGGTATCATGTGCATGGTGCCTTGAATTGGAAGCATTCAAGGTGCAGAGATGGAAGGACATTAGAGATGAGTTCAGACAATTGGATGAGAAGTTTGGGACTTAGATGGATTCCTGAAGTAGATGGATGTACTTATACTTGTATTGCAATGAAGGTGCTATGCAAGTTTGTGGAGATGAAAATGGTGATTGAGAGGCGTTCATGAGGAGAGTTAGTGGCTTGGGCAAGTGAAGGTCCAAGACAACATAATTGAACCATGGGTGCAACCAAGAATGTCGTCTGAAAGGTACAGTTGGATTGAGTTCTTTCATTTCCTAAGTGTTGTGGTGATTTCTTTGAAGGGAATTCAGATGAATTGGTGGTTCAAATGTAGCTCATTTTCACGGTGAAAACTGGAATATTTGAGGGTGACTCAAGTGGTGAAAATTTGAATAATTCATGTAGCAGTTGGGACACCTTGTCTTGGGTGAATGTGTGGAGTGCTTGGGGTCACCTGCTTGGATGAGTCCAGTGCTAGAGTTAGGTAGATTTGGATGAATTTGTGGAGTTGGCTTGAAAGCTTCCTAACTCTTTGATGAGGCACATTGGAAAGGTTGTTGTAGTGAAGTAGGAAGTGAGGTATGGATGTCTCAAGTTTGAAAGTATGGATGAGGTACCTTAGTGCGGTGATGCCTTAGACAATTTTTTTGGGTCATGCGTTGACTTAACATTTGCAATGATAGTCCTAGAGTTTGGATGCTTTCAAGAGGTGCAAGGAAGTTCTATTCTAGGATATGGATGGATTCGATTAGAAGTCGAAAAAGAATTGTTGGCAGTAAACCTAAAGGGGTATAATGTACACCAAGTGACATAGGTGGTGTTTTCTCACCTTTGGTATGGGACATTGGATGAGGTAGAGCATACCTTGGTGACTTCCATACTATTGTATGATGACTCAAAGTTCTAGTGGGGTCGTTGGTTGAGGTTAGTAAGAGTATTAGTTTGAGTGTTTCTAAGGCATGGAAGTTCTTTGAGGTGACTTATTCTACTTGGATCGCTTTGGAAAGTTTGTTGGCACATTCAAGGAGTGTGAGTGCATTGGCCACACTCATCATAGATGTTGAGTTTTAGAGAAGTGATTCGATGGAAGGAGGTGAGTTGAGGACTTGCCTTGGTTTGGAGGATTGTGTGGACATGCATATTGCAACATAAAGAAATTACTTGGACCTGGGAATTTCTCTTTCTTTGGGACAACATGGTTGAGGATGAAGCCTAAACATTCCAAGTCATAGAGGGGTATATGTAGCAACATGTTCAAGTGATGAAGTAGTGGGGAAAAGGAAGTATGGACATACAATTCTTGGTACACATGAGACATTTCATATATGAATACATAGATAAAGATGGAGATAATTTAGCCAAGGAATCCAGACTTGTGGACTTCATCACAGTTTGAGTCGCAAGGGGAAAGTTAGTTGGATGTGAAGATGCATAGTGATTTCCCTTGACTCTTTGTAGACTTGGATGCAATGTAGAATATGTGTAGAATATTGGCTTACTGTACCATGAGGTGGACATTGGAGTCAAGTTGTCATAGATGAATTTGTTTTGGGGTGACTTCATAGTGTACCAAGGTGAGGGTCGACATTGCCTTGGTCTAAGGTTGTTGTGTGGATGGACTGAATTGTGGAAGGAAGTGATCAATATTTGGGCATGTTGTGAATTATCAAGGAATGAACATGATAGTTCAACACTTGGAGAGTTAGAACACAATATCATGACTAAGAGATCAAAGTACAGATGTTTTAGTAGGTTTGAAGTGCAACACTTAGACATTGTGGAGGATCTCCTTGACGAATATTGGATGTTGGAAGCAGTAGTGAGGTAAGGATGGACACTTTCCTTAGTGTTTGGAGTTGGATGGAGTGACAGAGATGCAAATAGAAAATACTAATAATGGGCATGGAGATGCACATTTCAAGAACTGGATGCAACAGATGGATTGATCACTCGACTAGTGCAGGACTTGAGGCTAGTATTGTGTGAAGACATGACAGTTGGTTGAAGTATGGGTGCAACAACAAGATCGTAAGAGTTCATCAATTAGACATTTTTGAAGTTTTCATTGAGGTTGCAGTAGCAGTTGAGGAAACAAGATTAGAAATAGAAGAAAGAGTATTCACCACAGCGGGACAATGGTAGCTTGGGCATTTTGGATAGAGTTGGTGAAGAGTCATCTTTCCAATGTAGAGGACAGATTGGTCGGACATAACTTTGGACATAGGCCAGTGTGGATGGTTGCATAGATTATGGATGATTATAGTGTGAATTGGAAAATTGGGGTTTCCACTTAGCAAAGGAAACTTGTAGTTTCCACTTTGGAAGAATTTAGGGTTTCTGGTTGGAACAAAACTTGGGGGTTCCAACATACTTAGTTGTGATGTGGGCACGAGTTTGGGTGGAGACTTGGAAATCACATATTATGTGGATTTTGTCAGGGATGGAAATGACTCGAGGTGGGGGAGGATGTAAGGTCTTCATATAGAAGGGAATGGGCACCCTCGCCTAAGTCCTTAAAAAGATGGAATTTGGAGTTTCTTCGGTACCCAAGTGTTGCACTAATTGGGAAAGTGGGCACCTTGGGCATGGGAACATGCCAAGGGGATTTACCAAGTGTGAGGAAAATCATAAGGTTGGGTGCACTAAACAGGTTAGGACGTTTCGACATGAGGAGTGCACCCAATGATCGGGTGCGTAGGTCCCAAGGGATGTGAAGGTTGATAGGTGCATGGGTTTGTTTGGGAACATGGGTCCACGAAGGGGCACGATGGTTTGTTTGGGCATGTTGGTCTATGAAGGGGTGTGACACACCCAAAGGACATGAATATATGAAAAGGTGATGTTTGGAGTCCTTATAAAAGAACAATGTCCACAACCAAGAAGGAACAACAAGGAGTGGAAGATCAGAGTCAAGGTTTTGCAGTAGACTTGGACGAAGAGAGGTGATCCCCCTTAAGGAGACAAGTTGCTCCACATGGGAGGACTTGTGTTTCCTTGAGTTGATTATGTGGATAGAGTTTGGGTAACCTTCTTTGGGTTGAGTCTAGGGAAGTCTTGTCGTAGTTCTGGGTGAGGCATGCTATGAGAGAGAATCGCAAGTTTATGTGAAGTCTTGTAACAAATAAGAGATAGTGAGTTTGTGGTGGGTGGGTGTCTAAGGTGCACCACATGAGTTGTGACAGTTGTTACGACAGATGATTTTGAGTGTCTTTGTTAGGTGAGGTGAGTAATGTGACTTTTTCCAAGTTGTAAACCAAGTTGATAATGCTGATATTGTAAATGTTTTGCAATAATGAGACTTAGTTGGGTTCTAGGCACATTTGTTTCTACTCGCACTATATTTGTGAGTCTCTTTCTTGTTTCACAAGTGTTCTATTTCTTTCATAGATGTATGATTGAATGAATAAGTGTTAAGATTGTTAACAGATTGTCTAAGTATACAAGAGAGTTTCACTAGTGTGACTCGCATGTAGCCTAGAATGGATTATTCAATAGTATGGGGAGGAAGATGTTGGAGAATTCACTCATCTCTCCTTCATATTAGTTTAACCTCCCCTTTCTAAGTGCCTTTATTTGTAAGAGTATCTTCCAAATTATCATGATTTCTCAGCGCATGGATTAATTAAACTTGGATGAAATTCTCTATGACTACTTACTCTTGCACATAGTTTATGCACTTGTAGGTTTGAGGTTGAAATTTTTCTTTTCAATAATAGGAAGACTAAAACAGATGCTCCACACATAGTTTATGCACTTGTAGGTTTGAGGTTGAGATTTTTATTTTCAGTAATAGGAAAGACTAAAAGAGATGCTCCTATGCAAGTGATTTGGCCATAATTGAGAACCTGAAGGTAGACAAAAGCCAATAAAAATACAATGGTGTTTAGGATATTATTTATTGTATAAAGCTTAATTAACTTTACCAATATCTTATATGTATTTCATATGTTTCTCCTTACCTACACTTTTTGATTCATTTCCTTTACATGCTCCATCAAAAAGAAAAATGGGTTTCTTCTAGTTTGAAATTCCATCTCAAATGTTTTCACCCAAAATATTCCTTTTGAGAGGCACTTTCTATAAGCCATTATAAGAGATGTGTAATTTCATGCTCAACTTGAAGCTAACATTTAATATTTTTAAAAATAATAAAATGTTAATAACAAAAATATAAATCAATGTTGTCTAAAAGTGAAATATTTTGATGTCTACTTTAATTATATATGTATGTATGTATAAATTAAGAGACCATATTGCAGAATAAGGATAATATTAAAAATATTATTATATTGCGGAATTGAAGTTGTATTGCAGAATTAATTATGTGTGGGTGAGGTCAGATGTAAATACTGAACGAATGAAAACAAATATACCTCATAACACACCACAGTGAAAATAAAAAAATATTCTCAAAATGATCATCCTCAATATTGAAACAAATAGTATTGCATCCAAGTTGTGTCATTATACAAACAACGTGGAGAAAATAATGTTGCAAATAATCCTAATCTGGGCACCATTTGATATTGGGACAGTGAGAAACAATCAAACGACAATTGGGATTAATTTTTCAGTGGTAATAAGGAAAAAAATATTGGGTAGGGGTTGTCTAGACATTCGGCTTTTTGAACTTTTTCACTAAAATCCAGTAAAATAGATCTTGGTGAAATCACCATTTTATATTGTTTAAATTGCATTTTTGAATGCATAAATGGATTCAACACCCTGAGAAACCCTCAGGGAACTGGAATTATACAGACTCGATCACTCAAATCTAGAGTTCCAGCCATTTTTTACCGGATTTCAGTAAAAATTGATCAGAAAATATGTCCATAAAAACTCAAAAAAGTCGAACATTTAGACTACGCTATTAGTAACGCATTTTCTATTGAGTATCAACATGCCAATTTAATAGAGCATAATTTAAACATTCTATATTTTCAACTTTTACAGAGATTATATTTTTTTTAAATATACAATTAGATTTAGTACTCTCATAAATTTATTCAATTATCTACTCTCAAAAATACATGCACATGTAATAAGTTATCTTTCTAAATTTCTGACTAAATTTTGGATGAACCTCATAAAAAAAGGTGCCCTGAAAAAATAAAAAACTTAAAATGTTTAGACTATGTCATTTAATAATGTCAAGGTTGATAATGTCAAAGTTGATATATTGTACTCACTATTTGGTCTTAATAAAGGATTTGAGAAGGCCCATGGAAAGTAGTAAAGTTTATAAGAGACATTGTTATTAAAGCAACGAAAAAGTTGGAAGTTTTAAAGTTTACATGATATATTTTTAATGGGGTTTTAAAATTTAATTGGTTAAATAAGTAAATTGAGAGTATGTTTTTTTACTTAATGAGTGGTTTTGCAGTTTTTTATTGTAAAGCCAAAAAATATATAAATGGAAGAGTAGATTCTCTAATAGGTGGAATTTACACATCAAAAGGTTGGAGAATTCCCATGTATAGAGATTTTATTTGACATTATGTTTTCTTTCGCACCTTGGTTTACATGAGTAACACTAAATTCATGACATAGTTGAATACAAAATTAATGCATTTTTTAGTCTGGTATGTCATCATTAGTAGAGGTAGGATGTGATTCTTCTTCTTATCGACCTTTTTCCACTCCTTCTGAAATTGTAGTGGAGTAACAGGGTCTATGTGAGCTTCTTCTTATTGGGAGGCTTCTTTACTCTCTTCCTCTATTAGGGGTGGATGTTGGGGTTAATAGTCTCCATTGTTGCTTCTTATTATTCTACTTGGTCAGCACAACTCACCTTAGATTGAGGAGTTTTTAATTTAGGTATTTCTTTGTCTTTTTCTTTAGGAATTCATCTCAGAAGTGTAGGAGAGGGAGGGGTATTTTTATTTTGTTTTGAGTGGACTTCAATTGAGATGGTTATTCTTCACATGCAAGTGTTGCTACACGATTTTTAGGACCCTACAATGTACCTTTTTGCTCACATATTTTGCTACCATTACACCCTTTTTCCACTCAGATTTAAACTTATATTATCACCTTACCCTATCTCTTCAAAGGTATACGATGTCTCTTCTCTTTACTATATGTTTAATCTATTTTGCATATAATTTTACATTACTCTCGTACTTAACCGTTGATCATAAACATATAAGTGTTGAAATAGTTCGAACTGCAGATTAGCATTGAGGCTTGTTGCTGAAACAGTCAAAGAACGCAAACCCTGTGGCTGAAACAGTCTATGGTCTACGATGATGAAACAACAACTCACACAGAAGAAGTTGTTACACTCTCCATGGTCTACGATGCTGAAACAACAACTCACACAGAAGAAGCTGCTACACTCTATGTGGTCTACGATGCTGAAACAACAACTCACACAAAATCTGTTACACTCTATGTGGTCTACAATGCTGAAACAGCAACACAAAGTTGTTACACTGACCACAACAGCCGCACCTTGAGCCAGAATTAACCATCGTTGCCGCATGAGACCACGTTGCTGAAACAGTCAGAACACAAATCAAGTTGCTGAAACAGCCCGCGATTTGCGATGTTGAAACAGCATACAACAGTAAAAAAGATAAATATAGAAGTTGTTACTCCAGCCGCAACAACAACACCTCACTCAACACCTTTTCAACTATTGTAATAGCATTTTGTTACAGAGACCAGGATATCTTATTCCAGTATAGAGATTTGATCTGACTAAGAATAAGATTCAGATATACACATGTAATTTGATGATCAAATTGTATCGAGAATATTCTCCTCTTTAAAATAAGAGGAAATCATCATTAGAGAGGACCTTCTTCTTAACTAAGAAAGGATTTACAGAGAGGGACGTGTTTTACTTCAGATTGTAATGTAACACAGTTGACAGATGAATAAAAGATTGTTCTGAGCATTTCTCTTTAGTTCCTTTTGTTTCAGGGCAATCTTGTGAGAAGGGAGGGCCCACCTTCTTCACAAGATTCACCCATTAGCTTTGTAGTGTGTTAGTTTTATTTCTGTTCATGCCTTGATTAAATTCTGTTATGCTGAAACACTACTTTACTGAATTCTGTTTTGCTAAAACACTACTTTACTCTATCTCGTTGAAACTCTGTTTTACTGGTTGTTACATTGTTTTCATATAATTCATGCTTGGCTAACTGATAATCATTTTAGTTAGCAATCATGTTTGGTGAATTTATGAAAGCATGATGATCAGGGACAGGTGTTGAAGACTCCTTCTTGGGAAATAGGGTCATGTTCTCTATTAAGAGTTAGTTAGTCTTCAGTGTGTGTCAATCATTTCAATTAGCAATGAATTCATGAAAGTGTGATAATCAGAAACAGGTGTTGAAGATTCATGCTTGGGGAATAGGGTCATGTTATCAGTTACAAGATAGTTGGTCTTTCCTTTTGCAGTGGTTTGAAGGATTTATTTCCCAGGTTGTTATTTCTTAATGTAATCCAGGATTCTTTGGACAATTATTTCTTTGAACATTGAACTCTGCAATAGGTAGATTGCTTTCCTATAATTCAAGTTATAAATTCAGTTTGTTTAAGGCAAGGTGTGATTAATATATTTTTACTACAACTCTAGGTTTCTTTTGAGATTGAGCATATATAGTGTGTGATTATCTTTGAAATAAACATACTTCCCTAGGTTGACAATTTATGTAGCACTTGATTGTTTAGTTAAATAAGAAATTATAGTGACCAACATTTTGGAGTCGTTGTCGGGGAAGGTTATTATAGATTTCAAAATCACTTATGATTTTTCAGATACAAAGATTGCATGAGAGGACGCGAAGACCCCAAAGACACTGACCCTACAGGTGGCAGGGGCAGAGGAAGAGGAGGAAGAAAAACTTATATTGACGAGATTATATCAAAGTCTGAATCTGCTACTCAACGACCAAACCTTCGGAAACCAAAATACCAACCTTCATTTCAAGCAAACTTAGAAATGGGGAAAGAGGTTTGGAGTCCTAAGACAGTCAAGAAACTAGCAGGAAACATTGAGGACAGAGCAAGTGCGGCAAGGGAGAAAATAGAAGAAAACATGGATGAGTACAATGAAGAATTGCATCATGAAGAACAGACAGGTCCTGAAAGAGAGGTAAATGATGAAAACTCTTTTTCCACATTAGTATTTCCTATTGGTGATCTTCCTATAGGGGTATCCCCCATGAAGAACATTCCACTCTCAGCACTACCTAACTTTCATGGTTTGTCTTCAGAGGATCCTGATGAATTCCTTTTTGAGTTTGACATATTATGCAGAAGTTATGATTACATTTCCAATGCTMAAAAATTAAAGCTATTTCCAGCAACATTGAAAGGAAATGCACTAAGATGGTTCATGAGCCTTGGAGGCCATGTAATCACAACATGGGACCAAATGAAATAGAAATTCTTGCATAAATACCAGGACTATTGCCGAACAAGAGAAAAAAGGGAAGAACTATTTAAGATGATACAGAAGGAGGATGAAAATCTGGAGGACTTTGTAGAGAGGCTATAGTATAATCTACAAAGATCCAATAACCACGATGTAAGTAAGGATATTCTTAAAAAAATATTATTAAAAGGAGTAAGGGATGACTATCTAGATATGCTGAATATGCTTGGAAAAGGGGACATATCTAAAGAATCATACGATGAAATTGTTAACCTATGTAAAAGATGTTCTAGAGGAGCTTCAAGGAATAGATCAAATAGCAGGGATACCACATTCTCAAGAGTTCAAAAATCATCCAGTGGCGGAGCAATAAGAGCCTAAATAAGTAATTTACTTGAAGGTTTTAAAACTGAAATGTTAAGCTCTTTTGCCTCACAAATTGATACCTTGTAGATTCAAAAAAGAAAGCCGAAGTAGAAGCATCTCTGTCCATCTTTTGTTCTAAATGCAGAGACAAGCACCCACGAAGGGAATGCCCATTGGATAAAAAGACAATCTGCACCATCTATGATAAAGATCATGAAACTCAATAGTGTCCTTCTCTACCAGGGATCAAGGCAGCATTACAACCAACTAATGAAGAAGCTGAAGCCGTCTATCTGCTGACATAGAGAAGGCAATGGAAACCGCGGGGAAAAGGTATGAATCCTAACATGCCATTTACATCTTCTAATCATTGGAATAACTATCCTTCTTTTAATCAAATGAATTACCGTCTCTATAATCAAATGCAATACCTAAATCAAATGAATTACCCACCCATGCAACAAACTAACCCACCCTTTGTTGATCCGTCAATGTGGACTCCTTGGCCTCCACAACAACAACAA
>JZKD02S2164064.1:258416-272545 GCA_000966675.3 Picea glauca
CTGGAGAAATACTACAGGATTCTCTCCCTATGAATTAGTTTATGGAAAAAGTGTCGTCTTTCCTGTGGAATTTGAAATCAAAACCTTAAGGACTACTTTAGCTGTCAACCTTGATCTAACCGATGCACAGACAGCCAGGTTGCAACAGCTTAATGAATTGGATGAAAAAATACTAGATGCCATTCATCAAACAACTATGATTCAACAGCAAAGATCAAAATGACATGACAAAACTATCAAGCATAAGTAGTTCCAAAAAGGTAATTGGGCCCTACTGTATGACTCTCGGTTCAAAGAATTTCAAGGGAAACTACGTACAAGATGGCTTGGACCTTATGAAGTAGACATTGTTTTCCCCAATGGAACAGTAAGGCTCCTCACAATCGATGACTCTAAAACACCGTTACTTGTAAATGGTCATCGGCTCCGTCTGTACCAGTGCCCTATTTCCAAAGAAGATTTTAAGGCCACATGTGTGGCAGACTCTCATTACCTCTTTTTAGAGGGGGATCCTACCCCTCATTGCAATTAATTCTTTTTAATTTAATTTCTTTAGTATTAGATTAGATTTCGTTTACTAATAATCCCTATCAGGAAATGGCATGTTACAATTGATTTTTGCATATTCTCGATCAAAGCAAAGGCCTACTAAGAAGGGACGATCTTACTTCAAGAAGAGCCAAGATTCCCCATTGCTGAAACACCACTGTTCCGCAATTTTCCACATTTTCCCCATTGCTGAAACACCACTGATCATCAATTTTCTACATTTTCCCATTGCTGAAACACCACTGTTCAGCAATTTTCCACAATTTCTCCATTGTCGAAACACCACTGTTCAGCAATTTTCTACATTCTCCCCATTGCTGAAACACCACTGTTCTGCAATTTTCCACATTTTCCCCATTGTTGAAACACCACTGATCAGCAATTTTCAACATTTTCCCATTGTTGAAAAACCACTGTTCAACAATTTTCCACATTTTACCCATTGCTGAAACACCATTATTCCGCAATTTCCCACATTTTCCCCATTGCTGAAACACCACTATTCAGCAATTTTCTACATTTTCCTCATTTTTGAAACACCACTATCCAACAATTTCTCCCTGTTTCCACACTGCTGAAACACCACTGCCTCAGTAGTATTCTGCAACATCACTCTTCAGCGAACATTCCTCTATTCTTTCCCTGTTGTTGAAACACCAACTTTTCAGCATTCTCTGTCAATAAGCTTTTGCGCTCTCAGACTACATTTTGTCCTTCCAGTAAACAAATCCTTGATACAATTCCTCTAACAAATCAAAGGTCTCTGCCACAGCTACTGCAGAAGTATTATGGACAGGCACTATATTTTGTTTGAAGTATGAATCAAAAGGTAAAGATGAGGTATGTAAATTTTATATGTAAACAAAATTGAACTATAGTTAATGAGAAGATCCCAACTCATGATTACCACTCATGTAAAATCATTATGTCAGCCGTACTTGAAAGGGGGGGAAATATCGAAATCCTATACCATAATTTCACATGAATCAAGCACCGTCATTCTTTTTCTTCACCATCCTTTCGTTTGTTTCACTACCATTTGCATGCCTTCACCCAAAAAACTCACTCTGAATAGAAGCAGTTACTCGACTCTCTATCGGTACATTTTACTAAGCGGTTAGCTATGGGAGGCCCTGTTATACGGCACGAACCTGCCACGAAAGCCCTGTTAGAACTATATCTAGAAGTTTATCAAATTTTTCTACAGGCAAGATGGTTGGGTTATTTTCAGAGGCTCCAGGGATTTGATCAACAATAGGTTCTTCAATTCGCTCAAAATATTCAGGAAGATCATTCTATTGTTTAAGGGGTTCGGATCCCAGTTACAGAGGAGGATATAGCGTAGGTTTCAGCTCTCCCTACCAATGGCATTCACTGGTTCAGCCGCAAACATATCATTCTTAATGCCCAGCAAGATTTCTTCTTGCCAGGGGAACAAATTGAACCTAAAGGCTGGGGTGTCTGACTGAGCTCGTTGTCGCCTCCATGGCCGAAAGTTGCAAAATTTGTCAAACACTACATTACCTGCAAAGGTCGATACCAGGTAGTCTACCAGTATGATTTTGTCCTATTGTCTCATTTATGGCATGCTAGATTGATAAACACCCCTTATTATCTGCTCGGATGTCTTAAAAATATGTTGCACTACTGTAAAAAGGCTAAAAATCCTACCCTTTCCCTCACCCATCATTGTCTCACTTAACTTCTTATCCAAAAGGGTTTTTCCCAACAAAACCCTCCACTAAACAACCCACCCATAGACCCCTAAGAAGCTGTTGAAATTCCTGAAAATCTTCAGGAACAACAACCACAAAACCCTCCATACCGTCCGGAAGTACCTAACAGTCCGCCCACAGACCCAATCAATCCAATTAACCCCCCTACCATACCAAGCCCACCCCACATTTTACCAGAATCATCCACTCCTACCGTTCATATCCTTAGCGATGATTATGAACCAGACAATTCTCCCTGTCCCATCATTGAGGAAGAGCCCCCATGCAAACGAAAGAAAATTCCTTTCTTTCCGCCCTTTTTACAGAGAAAATGAACAAGGGCCTCAACAAGAGAAGCCACTATTGCCACTGCCCTAAACCTCCAACCCATCCGGTTACAACCCCGTACACCTTCAACCTCCCAAATTTTGGAATCTTTACCTATTCCACCCACAGGCACTGAAACACAAGAACCAGAGGCTGAGTATGTTGCAACATAATCCATTTCAAATTTAGTAGCTGAAACACAAGAACCAGCTACTCATCCAGTAGCTGAAACACAAGAACCAGCTACTCATTCAGTAGCTGAAACACAAGAACCAACTACCCATTTAGTAGCTGAAACACAAGAACCAACTACCCATTTAGTAGCTGAAACACAAGAACCAGCTACTCATTCAGTAGCTAAAACACAAGAACCAACTATAGTTGTCACACAAGAACCAGCTACAGCTGAAACACAAGAACCAACTACTGATATTGTTACCGAGACACAGGAATCAGAGGCCCAGGGTGCTGCAACATTAGAGAATATATGTGCAGTCAATGTGGGGACATCTACTATCAAGAAGGCTACAAAGTAATTCAAATTCCAATGCCAAGAGCTTCCCCTGCACCTACGACTTTTGCAGTCAAAGAAGAATGCCCTGTTGTTACACAAGAACCAACAGGACCTTCCAAAATTAAGACTGAACCCTGGCCTACAACAATTGTCAAATCTGAAGCCCCTATTTTTGTCAATAAAGTTGTGCAAACATTGCCTATTGATGAATCTGCCCCTCCTAGCCAGATTAATACCCACACCTTTGTGGAACAAGCCACTCAGACCCTACCTCAGCCTACTACTTGCAACGCTGAAACACAAACTCAGCCATGGGATGAACAGGCAATAATAGGCAAATGGAAAAAAGAGTTTGTTGTTACACAAGCCAAAAGCCTACAGGAACATAGACAAATCTGGATAAACCATATCTATTCAAACTGGGAATCTTTGGAGCAAACACGCCAAGAATTTTGTGCCTATAAGAAATAGAATAAAGAGCTAAAAGGCAGATTGCTCCTGATATTTGACTTGGCACAAAAGTTGTTGGCTGCAAGGAAACCATCCTGCAATTACTCTATGTTCATCATGGAACGACTTACGTGGTTTCATATCAAACCAATCAAAGAAGGTAGACCTCATGCAGTGTTAAATTCAACAAATTTTGTCAAAACATTTGCATAAGCCTCTGCTATGGATTAGCACCTCCTCTGTGAGGTATATTTTCATAATGAGGCCATCCCTAAGAACCGACAGCTCAACCTTAACCCTCTTGTCGGTGACATCCAGATTAGGGCACTCACCTCCTTCCTTAACAATAAGATTATATGGAAGTATGACTTCCTAGCTGCCAAGCACAATGAGGATAACTGCCTTCTCTGGATATGGACAAAACCACAAAATGTTGCCACCTTTTTTACAGAGTATTATCAGTTTTTGAAGAAACCAGGGATGACTGAACACATTCAGTAACTACAGACAACAGTGCTTCAGGATTGTCAACAGTTCATTAAATCCACAGAGATTGTTGTCCTACAAGAAAATAATATGTTTTGGCAAAAATCTACTGAGAAAAGATAGGAACACAATCCCTTCATCCCCACTAATCTTGAGATAGCAATATCTAGGGTACCTAGCTACATCAAGTGTGTTCAGCAATGTGTTGAAAGCTGGATAGGTTATCAGTTTCATTTTCCTATCATGTGGATGCCAGTAGAGAAATATCAAGTTCATTATAAGTTGCCCAAGAAGGCAGAAACAACAACTTGGAAAAGGCTACAACGCATTCAAGGATTCAGAGCTCCAACAGATAGCACTTTCCACGGCTACTGCTTAAGTAACTTGCACACTCAGAGTCAGTATCCAGATTCTGATTTAGATTGAAGTTGCATGAGGACATGCAACATTTTAAGTTGGGGGGGATGTTAGGACCCTACAATGTACCTTTTTTCTCACATCTTTTGCTACCATTACACCCTTTTTCCACTCACATTTAAACTTATATTATCACCTTACCCTATCTCTTCAAAGGTATACGACATCTCTTCTCTTTACTATATGTTTAATCTATTTTGCATATCATTTTACATTACTCTCGTACTTAACCGTTGATCAGAAACATATAAGTGTTGAAATAGTTCAAACTGCAAATTAGCATTGAGGCTTGTTGCTGAAACAGTCAAAGCATGCAAACCCTATGGCTGAAACAGTTTGTGGTCTACGATGCTGAAACAACAACTCACACAGAAGAAGTTGTTACACTCTCCATGGTCTACGATGCTGAAACAACAACTCACACAGAAGAAGCTGCTACACTCTCCATGGTCTATGATGCTGAAAGAACAACTCACACAAATGTTGTTACACTCTCCATGGTCTACAATGTCGAAATAGCAACACAAAGTTGTTACACTGACCACAACAGCCGCACCTTGAGCCAGAATTAACCACCGCCATCGCGTGAGACCATGTTGTTGAAACAGTTAGAATGCAAATCTCATTGCTGAAACAACCCACAATTTGTGATGCTGAAACAACATACAACAGTAAAAAAGATAAATATAGAAGTTGTTACTCCAGCCGCAATAGCAACACCTCACTCAGCACCTTTTCAACTATTGTAATAGCATCTGTTACGGAGATCAGGATATCTTATTTCAGTATAGAGATTTGATCTGACTAAGAATAGGATACAGATATGCACATGTAATTTGATGATCAAATTGTATCGAGAAGATTCTCCTCTTTAAAATAAGAGGAAATCATCATTAGAGAGGACCTTCTTCTTAACTAAGAAAGGATTTACAGAGAGGGACGTGTTTTACTTCAGATTGTAATGTAACACAGTTGACAGATGAATAAAAGATTGTTCTGAGCATTTCTCTTTAGTTCCTTTCGTTTCAGGGGAATTTTGTGAGAAGGGAGGGCCCACCTTCTTCACAAGATTCACCCATTAGCTTTGTAGTGTGTTAGTGTTATTTATGTTCATGCCTTGAATAAATTCTGTTATGCTGAAACACTACTTTACTGAATTTTGTTTTGCTGAAACACTACTTTACTCTGTCTTGTTGAAACTCTGTTTTACTGGTTGTTACATTGTTTTCATATAATTCATGCTTGTGTAATTGATAATCATTTTAGTTAGCAATCCTGTTTGGTGAATTTATGAAAGCGTGATGATCAGGGATAGGTGCTGAAGATTCCTTCTTGGGGAATAGGGTCTTGTTCTCTGTTAAGAGTTAGTTAGTCTTCAGTGTGTGTCAATCATTTTAATTAGCAATGAATTCATGAAAGTGTGATAATCATAAGCAGGTGTTGAAGATTCTTGCTTGGGGAATAGGGTCTTGTTCTCTGTTACAAGATAGTTGGTCTTTCCTTTTGCAGTGGTTTGAAGGATTTCTTTCCTAGGTTGTTATTTCTTAATGTAATCTAGGATTCTTTGGACAATTATTTCTTTGAACATTGAACTCTGCAATAGGTAGATTGCTTTCCTGTAATTCAAGTTAGAACTTTAGTTTGTTCAAGGCAAGGTGTGATTAATATATTTTTACTACAACTCTAGGTTGTTTTTGAGATTGAGCATATATAATGTGTGATTACCTTTGAAATAAACAGACTTCCCTGGGTTGAAAATTTATGTAGCACTTGATTGTTTAGTTAAATAAGCAATTATAGAGACCAACAACGATGGGGTATTTATGTGATTGGTCGAGAGACGAGAGGAAATGTGGAAACTAGAGGATCCTTATTGATTAAGTGGTGTGCCTTCGCTCTTCTGACCCACCAAGGGTACTTTTGTTGATATTTTCTTGAACACCCAATCTTTAAGAGATCGGTACAATGAGAAATGACATACCTTGTTTCAAAGCATATTTTTCATTTGAAGGACACTTGTTCATAGTCCAATGTTTGAGTCCATATATAGTCTTTGGTGACCAACATGATTTTGTTGGAAAGTCCTTGCTTAAATCCATGTCCATTTGTATGTGTGCATATGTTGTGATATGGAAATGCTTTATTCCTCACTTATGAAATGAAATTTGTCAAAAAAAATTCTAATATCACTTAGAGAATTGTAACCCTAGAAATGCATAGGAAGGTTACGCAATCTTACCCAAATAGGCATTGTGGAGAGGGAGATCGAAGAGGGATTGAATGTTGGAGTCTAGGGCTTCATACAAAATTTGAATTTTCCCATGAACCAAATATCATAGTTTAGGATATGATCTCTTGTGCTATGTCAAATTTACTATGAAGAAGCCTTTGGTGCAAGGATATATATAATCATCTTCCTTGAGATCTGGTTTCTAAGAGCGGTAAATTCATTAATGGAGGTCTACAACCTTGGGTAGAAGACCATTGAATCTACATATAAGCCCATTATCATTATAGAACAATGAATTCTTTGATGAATCCTTAGCTACAACAATAGATAGTGTTGAAGATTCATTAACCATGTGAATTCAAGGGGTTGAAGTTCATCAGGGTTCTTGTAATATCCCCATTTATGTTAGACTAGGATAACATGGTTTATGAGGAGATTTTATTGTGTATTTTTTTCAATTAAAATGTTTGATGTTAGTTGACAACTTTTAACAAACAGTTTGCATGTATTCCAACACTAGACATTTTTTCAAACATATTGCATGCATCCAATAAAATCATGAAGTAAAAGAGACAATATAGGAATTTTTATTATAGATAAAAAACCTAGCAATAATACAATCTCTATGGGTTTTCATAACAACTGCAATATACTAAATAAACATGCAAAAGAAAACCAAAAACATGTAATTCATGCCAATGTCTTTTCTAGTAGATGAGGTGCCACTCTCTAGTGGTTGTCCAAGTATCAAACCCCACATGATTGTTACATCCCTACTCCAATCCACATGGCTTAGTAAGGGAGGCACTCGTCCCACCTCAAACCCCCATGATTCATCCTCACAACTTACCTCCAAGCCACTCATAGCCTGCAATATCCTCTTGAGCCCTCCAAAGAACCTCATGGACCTCCTCTAGTGCCTCCACAACACCCTCAACCCTCATGGATTATAATGGGAGTAGATAGATCCTCCTAGGAAACCACCAATGGGCTCTCCAAGCATGACTAGTCTCCACAAAACCTCACGACCTCTCCAAGTATCCATGGCCTTGTAAAAAGAGAAAATTAGGCCCTCCAAGATAGCCCACAAACCCCCAAACAAATCGATGCACCAATAGACTGAAGAATAATCACTAAATGAAACTCCAATGGAAATCTTGGATGGATCCCCTTATTGTGTATCCAAGGTGGATGATGCACCACCGCAACCAAACTAAAAATGGAAGGTTTTTTCCAAAACACCAACGAAAACCTTGGCTCCAAGAGCACTCCAAATAAGAGATCAAATAATAATTCCAAATTGAAGAGCTACTCCTCATTTTATTCTTCTTCCAAGTCTTCTATATCTTTACCTTTTTTACCAAATCAAATATGACCCTTATTCCCCTTTTAATTTTTTACTTAAACATTAAAATTCACTTTTAATATTCAAGTAAATAATAATTTACCTTTTTACTTATTGTCACTTTAGAACATAACATCACCTAGAAGAGTGACATTAAATAACCCCCCCCCACCTTGAATCCCTTTATTTACTAATTATAGACTACGAGAATCGTATAGGCTACTAAGTCATCCTTTGTCTCGATCAAGTGGAATGGTACATCACAGTCCTCCCTTCCCAAGATTGCTTGTCCCCAAGCAATTCCAAACCAAGATGTTGTAAGAAATTCTCTCCCTCCCAAGAGGCATCCTTCGTAGGAAAACCTCTCCATAGGATCAAGTACTCCTGAATGAATCTGCTCCTTAAACTCCTCTCGATGACATCAAAAATCCTCTCTAGAGTCAGAACTAACTGCCTACCTCATCTAGTGGAGGAAGATCTATTGAAGTGGTGACTTGTTGTGCCAACACCTTCTTGAGGCAAGATACATAGAAGATGTTGTGGATCCTACCACCCTTTAGAAAATCCAACTCTATTCTACCTCTCTAACTCTCCTGATCATCTTGTATGTTCCATAGAAGTGAAGCTTCAAATTCTCTACGCCACTATTCTTCAGTGAGGAATATATTTAATGATGCAACCTTAGAAAAAACAGATCCCCAACCTCAAAGTTTCACTCCTTTCTATGCTTATTTGCATACATATTCTATTGATTTTGGGAGACTTTTAAGTTCTCCTTCAGGACTTTCAGGATGTCATGGATCTCCTGCAACCAATATGGCCTTGGGAGCCCTACTCTCCCTAAATTCCAAATCCAAAAATTATGGAGCATCGTAACCATACAATGATCTGAATGGACTCATCTTGATGGACATGTGGTAACTGGAATTATAACAGTGCTCCCCAAGATGCAACCACTTTACCCAAGCACTATGCTAACCCAACACATAGTTTTGTAGATATCCATCAATCCACTTGTTCACTATCTCCATTTTTCCATATTACTAAGGGTGATAGCTAGTACTAGGTGTCAAATGTGTCCCCCTATAACCTTAATAGCTCCTACCAAAATGCGTTGAGAAATGTTTTGTCAGAATCATTGACTATGTATCTCGTAAGACCATGTAGCTTGAACACCTCCCTGAAGAATACTTCCACCACCTGAGATGCATTGTAATTTTAAGGAATGGAAAAAAGTGTGCATACTTGGTCAACTTATCCATCACCACATAGATACAGTCCCTACCCTGTATCTTTGGAAATCCTGTAATGAATTCCATGGAAATGATCTCCCACTTCTGCTTTGTAATGGGTAATGGATGAAGAAAACCTGTAGGATGTGTAAGCTCCAACTTGTTCTTATGAAAAATCATACACTCTCTCACATACCATAGTACATCCTCCTTGAGACCCTTCCAAGAGAATCTCTCCCTCACTTGCATGTAATTTTTCAGATACCCCAAGTGCCCTGCCAGTGGTGTGTCATGTGCTTCCCTTGGGATCTTATCCTTGAGTGTGGACTCAGGGAAAATATAGATCCTATCCTTGTAGTATATGATGTCATCCACTAATTTGTACATGTCATATTGAATAATACCCTCCATTATCTCACAGGAGAATGTATTTTTGGAGTAAACCACCAAGAGAATGGATTTCCAATCTGTTGAGATCTCATACATGAAAAAGGATGCAGGTCTCCTAGAAAGGGCGTCAACAACCACATTCTTATTTCCCTTCACATACTCAATGCCAAATTCATACGCCTGAAACTTTCTTACCCATTTATGTTGTCTATCGTTCAATTATTTTTTCTCAAAGAAATAGCTCAAGTTGTTGTGGTCGGTACTCACCACAAAGCGTCCTCCAACTAGGTACTTTCTAAACTTGTCCAATGCATGCATGATGGCCAACATATTCTTATCATATATGGGGTAGATCCTCTCTAGCTGCCTTAGATTCCTTCTCTTGAAAGCTATAGGATGTTGATTATGCATCAACACTTCTCTTATCCCCTCTCTAGATGCATCACACTCCAACACAAATGGTTGAGAGATGTCTGGAAGTGATAACATTGGGCCAATACTCATCGCCTTCCTCATTCTATCAAATGTTACCTATTCCTCCTCTGACCATATGAAAGCACCCTTCTTGGTGATATCCTTCAATGGCAGACCAAGTTGTGAAAATCCTTTCAAAAATTTCGTGTTGTAGCTACACAACCCGAAGAACCCCTACAACTTTGTAATTGATCTGGGTGTGGGCCAATCTAAGATTGCCTGGATCTTCTCTTGATGCACTTTCAACCCCTCAATTCCAATCACATGTCTCAGATATAGGAACTCTTTCAACCCAAACTTGCACTTTTCCTCCTTCGAAAATAGTGATTGCTCCTCCATGATGTTGAGAATCCCATCGACATACCTTAGATGCTCCTCCCAAGTCTTGTTGTATATCAATAAATCATCGAAGAACATTGGTAATAACTTTCTCAACTTCTTATTGAATATATGGTTCATGCATGAATGAAAGGCATTTGATGCATTAGTGAACCTAAAGGGCATGACTAGAAACTCATAGTGCTTGTAGTGACATCTAAATGTTGTTTTGTGGATGTCCTCCTCTCTAACATGAATCTGATGGTACCCTGATCGAAGATAAATATTTGAAAAGTACACCTCCCCATGCAACTCATCGATCCTATGTATCAAGTATTGGTTCTTGATGGTCTTGTTATTCAACGCCCTGTAGTCCAAGCACATCCTCATCGTCTCATCCTTCTTCTTCACAGATACGACTAAAGAAGCAAAGGGACTAGAGCTAAGCCTGATGTGCCCCATCTCTAACAACTCATGTATGGTATTCTCTATCTCAGCCTTAAACTTCTTTGGATGCATGTATGGTGTGGTGATCATGGTTTTTTCCCCCTCTTTCAACTCAATGACATGCTCAAATCCCTTGTTGGGTGGTGTCCATGTTGGTAATGGCCTGAACACTCTGTCATGCTTCCCAATCAATGCCTGGATGTCCACATGGTAGTGTTAGCATTCCTATGATGGCTTCTACATGGTGATCAAGAAAGTTGTTGTGCAAGCCACGTACCAGTGTCTAAAAATATCCTCCATGTGTTTATTTAACACAATCATGGGAATTATTGTTGACATACCTCTTAGAATGACTATCTAACCTTCCTTGTCCCTGAATTCGATTCTCATGTCCTTATATCTCATGTGAATATCTTTGAGTGAATACAACCACTGGACACCTAACACTACATGGGTGGCTGCCAAATCGACCACATAAAAGTCATCAATCAACGTATAGTTTCCCAATGCCACATCCAATCCCCTAATCATCTGAGTACATGTCATTTTGTACCCATATTCTACCACCACATTGAACCCCTCAAATTCCTCTTGCATAATATGTATCCTTCTGACAAGTGTTGCATCAATGAAGTTGTGGGTAGCCCCACCATCAATCAGTGTTGTAACTCTCTTCCCAAGCAAAATGTATCTAACCCTGAATCTATAGTATTTGGGGACTCCTGAAAGTGTGGCAATGGTCACTTTCTTGACCCCTTCCTACAACTACTTCTCCTATGAAACCTCAATATGTCTTGGCTATGCCTCGCCACTTCATTTTCCATTATCATGTGTGTGAAGTGTCTCATCCTCACCATCAATCTCCTCATCGAAAAGTACCTCTATGTAATGTACTTTCCCTTTTCCCATACATTGGTGACCCAACTCCCAAGGTTCTTTGTAGCTAAAGAAAATATTATTGCTCTTCAACTCCTTCAGAGTCTCCTCATCTATCATGTCCTTCCTTGTCCATGCATTAAGGAAGGGTTTTGTCTCCTTACCCTTCTGTGGAATAAATGGTTTTACCGATTTCTTCTTGGGAACTGTGTCCACTATGTCATAGGTCCTCATAATGGTGTACTACAGTATGTTTGGCCTAAAGGCCTTCACCCATCCTCTCAAGGGTTCAACTAACCCTTCATTAAATAGCATCACTAACCTATGTTGTGAGATGTCTATCATTATAACCTCCATCCTATGGAAATATGTGATGTACTTCTTTGGTGTGCCAGCCTGTCTCAACTATACTAGCTCCCTGAAGTGGATCTTGGGATCCTTCTTGTTGAACTTATTCATCAACCTCTACGTGAAGTCCTCATAAGAGGTGATGCTAGCATGCCCTAATGTCACTATCCCATGGTACCACCACTCATGATATTCTCCATCCAAGTGTAGGGTGGAAGACTTAATTTCCTCTACATCTGTCATTAGGTTAAGTTGGAAGTAAGTGTACAACTTATGCACCCAAGATTTGGTTGTGCTCCTCGCAGATCCATCAAAAGGTGAAATGGAAAGATTCCCTACCTTACGCATGAGATCAAATTTTTTGGGGGTTGTTTTTCTCTATTCCACTCCCTAGGCCTGTTCCTTTGCTTGATGTTGCAAAATTCATGGTAAGACAAGGCTTCTTGGATCGCTTCCCCTAATGCCCGATACTCCCTAAAGTAGGTGGTAAAATTAAACTCCTCATCCTACTGCTCATGTGATCCTATAGGTTTCTCTTCAAGGAAATGTGGAAATAGTGGTATAGGTCACCTTCTGCTCCCACTATGAGCTATAATATGGGTATTTATACCCTACTTATGAGTCCTACCTTCTCTGTGGCTTCCTTCTGCATGTTTTCCATTGGAACCTCCTTGGTTTAGACTCGCCTGGATGCTAGTCATGAACTGTGTCAAGGCTTGTTGCATTTATTGCTTCCCATTGGTTGTGGTTTCTAAATATTGTAATTCAATGTCCTCATTATGTTCCCCTGTGTTTTCTTCTTGTCCCAACTTTGGTTGGTTCCCTTCTATTTCTTCTTCCTCTAGTGATTATGGAAATAATTGTCCTCCACACCCTCGTCTTTTAGTCATCAATGCAATCATAGGTTTTCAATATCACCAGCTCTAATACCACTGTAATATCCCTAATTATGATAGACTAGGATAATATGGTTTATGAAGAGATTTTATTGTGTATTTTTGTCAATTACAATGTTTAATGTTGGTTGACAACTTTTAACAAATAGTTTGCATGTATTCCAACACTAGACATTTTTTCAAACATATTGCATGCATCCAATAAACTCATGAAGTAGAAGAGAATATATAGGAATTTTTATTATGGATGTAAAATCCAACAACAACACAATTTCTATGGGTTCTTATAAAAACTGCAGTCTACTAATGAAACACACAAAATCAAACCAAAAACATGCAATCCATGCCAATGTCTCCTCTAGTATATGAGGTGCCACTCTCTAGGGATTTTCCAAGTCTCAAAACCCTACATGATTTCTACAACCCTGCTCCAATCCACATGACTCAGCAAGGGAGGCACTCGACCCACCTCAAAACCCCATGATTCAGCCTCATGGATTACCTATAATCCCCTCGTGGCTCGTCCAAAGGATCATGCATACCTCCTCTAGTGCCTCCATGGAACCCTCATAGCCTGTAATGGGAGTAGATTGGCCCTCCTAAGAAACCATAAGAAATCTCTCCATGCACCACGAGTCTCCACAAACCCTCATGGCCTCTCAAAGTATCCACGACCTTGCAAAAAGAGACAATTCATCCCTCCAAGATAGTCCATGAACCTCCAAACAAATTGTTGCACCAATAGAAAAATCACCAAATGAAACTCTAATGGAAATACTGGATGGATCCCCTTCTTGTCTAGCTAGGGTGGATGTTACACCACCGAAACCAAACCAAAAATGGAAGGGTTTTTCCAAAATCCCAATGAAAACCTTGGCTTCAATAACACTCCAACTAAGAGATCAAATCATAATTCCAAAGTGAAGTGCTACCCCTCCTTTTATTCTTCTTCCATGTCTTCTAGATATTTCACTTTTTTACCAAATCAAACATGACCCTTATTCCCATTTTAATTTTTTACTTAAACATTAAAAGTCACTTTTAATGTTTAAGTAATTAGTAATTTACCTTTTTACTTAATGTCACTTTAGAACATAACATCTCCTAGTGGAGTG
>JZKD02S2164064.1:273703-305614 GCA_000966675.3 Picea glauca
TGTACTGTTCATGTGTGTGATTGTTTATTTATTACTGCTCATTTTTGGATAATAATTCTACATTGATATAAAATTTGAAGAAAAAGGATTATAATTACGTTATTACTGATTCACCACCCCTCTTAGTAATCCAACAAAACTTTAAATAATATCATTTTTCCTTTTTATTCTTTATTCTTTATTCATAATGCTCATGATTTAAATCTTCTTTTATCATAACTGTGTATTGGTTCATTAGTCTACATATCTTGCATTGTTGTGAATTCGACTCTTAATTAATAAGCACTCCCTTCAACCAAAATTCGTGTGATTGTGAGCTCGAAACCACAAGCTTATCCATTCCAAGCATTTTTTTATTAGAAATTTCTTCTTCCACCCCTATTCTTCTATGTGGAACCGTATTCAAATGTCTGATGGATTATTTAATTATATCACCTTTAGCTTCTTTACCTTATCACATTATCGGTAATGGAACCAGGTTCTCTGGTACTTCATCCTTTAGGACTTCTGACATTTGCAGTCAGTGAATCTTCCTGGAGTACATTTCTCCGAAGTGCATATACTATATTCACTAGTAGATCAGATGGTCAATATTTAATGTTTCATTAGATGGACGATCCTAGCTTATCTAGAGGCTTCAAACAAATCAACGATCAGGACTTAATCAAGAGTTAAGATGAACAATTCTCATTCACTCCAAGAATTCAGCTATTCATGGCTCTAGGACTCTCGAGTAGAGCAATCCCTCCAAAGGTTTACCTACCGAATAAGTCATAGAATGGCAGTGACCGCTTGTTGTCGGTTAACACCTCTGCTTACGCTATCCTTTCATTATGCTTGATCAATGGTCGAGAATGCTCTCAAAGTATATCAATGGTTAGCGTTACTTTGTGATTCATGCTTACTCTATCCTTCCACTATACTTGATCAGACGGTCAATAAATATTCTATAGGATATTAGATCAAAGGCCAAACATTAATTCATGACTTCCATATACCTAATGTTCCAACTATACCTTGACACTTTTCACTAGTTGATTGGGCCACGTGTCATATTTTTCTTCTACCACATGTCTCCCTCCTGGATCATGGATTTACACTTTGTGGTTTTGGTACTTCGTGGCTTTGGGAGTTTTGTAACTTGTATACCATCCTTCAATCATTTCCAAAGTGTTGAATAGATCTATTTCCATAGATCTTTTATTTTCTTGATCGACGAATTTTGTTAACTCTGGGGCTCCGAAGTTCGAGATTTCTTGGTTTATCTGAGCTTCTATCGCCAGAGTAGGTCAATGTTGGATTTGACCACCTTATTCCTCTTAGTGTGATATAATGGTTTCAATATTCATTCCATATCAATGGTTGACATGATTCCCCTGCTCTTTCTCTGATCCGACGGTTGACTGGAGTTTGTGACTTCGAGGCTTCACCCTTTGGGTAAACTTACATGTTTCAGACTCCTTTTTTCTGGAGTTTATAGTGCTTAATTCTAGATCAAACATGGATCTAAGAGCTGTGAAACCATCTGAAGATCCTTCCTGATTGAGGGTTGGCATTGTTTCGTGACTTCGGGATTTCGTGGATTATTTCTTGTCTCCAGTAATCGCTAAAGTGGCAAAGTGTTGAAGTTATTTATCTGCTACTTGATCCAACAGTCCATAATGCTACTGCTTTAGATCTAACTGTTGATATTTAATCCTTCCCAACCTCTGACTTTACCTCAATCTAATAATCCTAGATTGTCTCGAACTAAGAATGAGCGGTTCATGTAACTCGATCCTTTACAAAAGGATTTCTTTACTCACAGAACTTTGCCTCTTGTGTTATTTGAAATGCGCCATCTCTTATGAGCTTCGATTAATGTTCTTAATTTTGAGCTTTGGGTTTATACTAGATTCTTATTCACCCTCTTTACATCAATGACAATATCATACCACTGTGTCCAACATTCTCCCCTTTTGGCATTGATGGAAATCTTTTCTTTGAAATATTTTTATTTTTGTTGCTTATCAATTTCCTCCCCCTTTGACAACAATGACAGAGGGGATCTTTCTTCGCTCCCCCTGTGGTGATGCTCCCCCTGACCATGTGCCCCTTTTCTTATGATGAAACTTTTGTGGTTTTAATGAGGTATGTGAATTACTCCCAATTTTTTTCGAAGATTTTTAAAGGTACTTCTGGGCAAAGGTTTTGTGAATATGTCTGCAATTTGTTCTTTGGTGTCCACATACACTATTTTAACCACTCTTTGAGTAACCTGGTCTCTTAAGAAATGGTATTTGATTGGAATGTGTTTGTTTTTAGAATGAATCACTGTATTTTTAGAGATACTTATGGCACTAGTGTTATCACAATTAAAAGTAATGGGATCATCATATCTTATTTGTAAATGTTCTAATGTTTGCTTCATCCAAAGAACTTGTGTGCAGCAGGATGCAACAACAATGTGTTCTGCCTCTGATGTGGATAGTGATGTGGATGTTTGTTTCTTAATTAGCCATTCTACCAGACATGTTCCTAACAAAAATGCTCCTCCACTAGTGCTTTTTCTATCATCTATACTATCGGCGCAATTTTCATTAGAGTATGCAGTTAGATTGAAGTCTTTATCTTTTGGATACCATAATCCAAGTTCTAAGGTGCCTTTAAGATATCTGAATATTCTCTTTACTACTTTTAAGTGAGTTTCTTTAGGTGCGGATTGAAATATCCCCACGAGTCCTACAACCTGCATGATGTCAAGTCTTGTTGTTGTTGAATAGAGAAGACTTCCAACCAATGATTTGTACATCGTTTGGTCCACTTTTGGCGAGTCATATTCTAGGATTTTTTTACATCCAGTGACCATGCAGGGAGTACTCATAGGTTTAGTGTCTTCCATTTGGAATTTCTTTAGAATTTCCTTGATATATTTGCCTTGGGAAACAAATATTCCTTTTTTTTTTGAGTTACTTGTAAACCTAAGAAAAAGGGAAGTTATCCCATCATAGACATTTCAAATTCTTCTTGCATTTTGGTTGCAAACGTTTTTCTTGGTATAGTAAGATTACTTCCACACATGATGTCATCTACACATAACACCAAAATAATCATGTTTTGATCCTCAATTTTGATGTATAAGTTGTTGTCAGTATTACCTCTCTTATATCCTTGTTTTTGCAAGTACTAATCAAGCCTTGAGAACCATGCTCTAAGAGCTTGTTTAAGACCATACAGGGCCTTTTTTAGCTTGTACACATAGTCTTGATTTTATATTAACATGAATCCTTTTGGTTTCTCAACATAGACTTCTTCTTCTAGTGTACCATTAATAAATGTTGACTTGAAATCCATCTGATATATTTTGAAATTTCGGAAGCATGCAAATGCCAGGAACATTCTGATGGCCTCAAGTCTTGCTATTGGAGAAAAATTCTCTTCAAAATAAATACCTTCCACTTGGGAATATCCTTTGCAAACTAATATGTCTTTGTTCTTTATAATCTCCCCATTTTCATTTAGTTTATTCTTGAAGATCTACTTGGTTCCTACCAAATTCATTTCCTTGGGTGTTGGAACTAGTTCCCAATTCTAGTTCTTCTCTATTTGGTATAGTTCTTCATCCATTGCTTTTATCCAATCTTTAATTTTGTTGGATTTTTTTAACTGAATTAGGTTCTATCATGGATAACATTGCTTGTTCTGATTCAAATGTGAGTTCCCTTCTTATTTTCACTCCTGCATTTTTATCTCCAATAATCTTACTTTTAGGATGACTCTTCTGAACCCTTTTTTATGGGGATTTTAGCAAGGATGTTTCTTCATCATCTTCATCATTAGTGTGGGGTTCATTTTCTTGAGTTTCTTCATCAACTTCTTCATTCTAATATTTTCCATCACTTTTATCATCATATGTTGATATGTTATGGGGTATGACTTGTCTCAACTTTAGATCATCTATCTTTACATCGACACTTTCCACCATTTTACATAGTCTTGGTTTATAACATCTATAATCATTTTTCTTAGGTGAATATCCTATAAATATGCCTTCATCTGATCTTGGGTCAAATTTCCCTAGATTATCCTCATCATTCTTAATGTAACATTTACTTCCAAAAATTCTAAAGTGTTTTACAGATGATGGTCTGCCAAACCATAGTTCATAAGAAGTTTTGTCATGGTTGGGTCTCAATTGAGATCGATTAAGTATGTGGATTGTTGTGTAGATTGCATCTCTCCAGAATTCATCTATAAGCTTGACTTCATTTAACATGGTTCTTGCAGCTTCTTGAACTGTTTTGTTTTTTCTTTCCACCACTCCATTCTGTTAAGGAGTCCTGGGAGCTGAAAAACTATCTTTTGATGCCATGATTTTCACAGAATTGAATGAAATCTTTAGAGGTGAATTCTCCTCCATTGTCTTATCTCGGAAATTTAATTTTGAGATTGGTTTCATTCTCTACAGGGACTTTGTATGTTTTAAACTTCTCAAAGGATTCTGATTTTTCTTTTAGAAAGTATACCCAAGTCATTCTTGTGTAATCATCAATGATAAACATAAAATAATGTTCACCATAAATAATTTTAGTTTTGGTAGGTCCACATAGATCTGTGTGAATAAGTTCTAATGTTTTTGTTGTGGAATTCTCTTTTGTTTTGAAACTAACTTTTGTCTGCTTCCCTATTTGACAATGTTTACAAATAGGATTTGAAGGATTTATAATCTTTGACAGATCCCTTACTGCCTCCTTCTTATTGGATTTGATTAAGTTTTCAAAGCTGATATGTCCCAACCTTTTATTCCATTGCCAAATTTCATCTTCTTGACCTAAAAAACATTTTACTTCTCCTTCCATGTCAAGAATGTACACATTGTTGGATGTTCTTGGTGCAACTACCACTATCTTCCCTATATCTTCTCTTCTTTTCTCACATTTCTGAGAATCAAAGGCAAGTATGTGACCTTTATCACATGTTTGACTTACACTTAGGAGATTAGGCTTATGATTTTCTACTAAAAGTACATTTATGCTTTGGCCTTGTTATATCCTAGGCTAACAGTCCCTTTTCCAAGTATCTTGGCTGGCACATTATCTCCAAAGGTGACTTTTCCTTTTTCTTTCTTCGTTAACTTGATAAATTTTCTTTCATCTCCAGTCATGTGTTTAGAACATACACTATCTATATACCACTGACTTCCTTTGTTTTTGGCATACAAGGATACTTTAGACTCTGTTTTATCTACTTGTTTTTTCTTCCATACTTTTTTATTGTTGGGAATATTTATCTCTTTGACATACTTTGAAAATATACATTCATTGGCTTCATGTCCATAGTTATTACATTTGAGGTAGTACATATTGTAATATTATAATGGAGAGAATGAATTATAGTTTCTTTTATCTGTATTGAACTTCTGACTTCTTTGGGCATTTTTTGGATTGTGTCTTCTATAGTCTTTACAATGTATTGCTTTGTGTCCAAAATTATTGTAGGAATAGAAATATACAAGCAAGATATATGGATATCTGCTAGAGGGATTTATTCTAGTGATTGTATTCTTCTTTTCATCTTTTTCTTTAGTAGGGGATGTTGATTTCTATTTATTTGGGATGGTCTCCAATGGAATCATCCTTGCCTTATTATCTTCTCTTCTTAAGGGGATTTTAAGAGCATCTGCATAACTGATTGGTATTTTGACAGATCCTTGTGATGTAGAAGTTGAGTCTTGGGTGTATCCAAAACCAATATTTTTATTTGGTGACCTCTAACTTATGATAATTTCATCCAATATCTATGAACTATTTTCAAATTTTGATCCCTTCTTTTCTTTCTCAAGTTCACATTTTAGCAACTCAATCTCATCTTCTAGATTCTCACATACTTGTTCTCTATCATTGAGTTGTTTTAAAATGAGTTCTTCAATTCTTTTAGCCTCCAGGAGATGGGACTTAAAATCACTAATGATCTGCTTTGATTCTTTGATGGTTCTTGATGCATCTATTTCTCTTGATTGATGTGATTCTTCAAATTCTTGAAATTGTACCCTAAGTAGCTTTTTCTTCTTTTATACTTTCTTAGTTCCTCTAGAGCACTAATCAGTTCAGATTCTAGATCTACATCACCTTCACTTTCATAGTTTTATTCATTATTTATATTATTATTTTGAGTGTTCATTCCCATAAATAGAAGCTCTGAATCTTCATCTTCACTTATATTTGAAGAGTTGATGTCTTCTTTGGAGTAGAAGTTTTTCTTTTTCTTATAAAATGTATTCTTGTATTGGTTTTATAGGTTGTGGGCTTCTTCATCATCATTATCCTCCTGCTTGGGATAATAACATTTATTAGCAAATTGTCTGATTCTTCCACAGTTGAAACATTTGAAGGGTAACTTTCCTTTATATTTTCCAAATCCTTTCTGGATATATTTATAAAGTTGGCCTCTTCTACATCTGATATGTCTAACTGATATTCATTAGACATATGTTCATGTTTCTTCTTTTCTTTAGATTCCCTAAAGGATGTTTCTTCTTTTGATGGATTTTCATTCCCTGTTCTCATCTCATATGCTGTAAGAATTCCATGGAGTTGATCTACACTGAGTTTGTCAAGTTCTGGTCTATCTTCAATTGTGGAAATTTTGGCATTATACCTCATAGGAAATGACCTTAAGATATTTTGTACAATAGGTTTGTCTAAAAGTTCTTATTATGATTCTCTCATTGAGTTAACTACCTCATCTACCCTATGAAGGTATTTAACAATGTTCTCTTCTTCTTTCATCTTCAAATTTTCAAACCGAGCTCTGTAGATTTGTAGTTTGGGTTCCTTGAATTTCCAATCTCCTTCATATATAACCTCTAGTTTGTCTCAGATCTTTTTAGATGACTTACAATGCATCACCTTCAAAAATATAGGATTTGTTAATCCTCCTAGAATGGCATTGACTACTCTTGAATTGTCATTGCAAATCTTCTCTCCTACAGTATATGTGGGTAGAGTAGCTCGTGCACTGTAGCCATAGACTACAGATTACCAAACATCAAAACCAAGAGCCAACATGTATCTTTTCATTCTTATTTTCTAGAAAGCATAACCACCTCTATTAAACAATGGTGCTTTGTTGGAAGGAATTCCCTCTTTCTAATCCATTTCTTTCAGTATCTACCTTCCAGTTATTATACTGTGTTGAAGGTACTTTCTCTAATACAAATTGTTGGAAATACTGAGAGGAGGGGTGAATCCGTATTACCTTTTTAAACAATTAGTAATTAATTTGTTATTCTAATTATCATGACTATTGATCAACAATGGACTTTGTATTTAAACAATCAATTATATAAGTATACTTCAACAAGCATTACAAATTTTATAAATAATAATCTTGTGTTTGTGAAGGACACCAATCCTCTTTCGAGCACCAACTCTTGGAGACACAAATCCCCTTCTTTAGGGCACCAACCCTAGGAAGCACCAACTCCCTTTTTGGGGGGGCACCAAACCTAGCAAGCACCAACTCCCTTGTCTTTAGGGCACCAACCCTAGGAAGAAACAACTCCTTTGTTTTCACACTTTACTTAGTAAAGGATATGGATCCTTCCTTGCTCCTCCTTTCCACCCTCACTGCATAAGTACCTTCATCTTTCCTTCTTGGACTTTGCTTCTGATTTTGATCTTCTAATGTGGACTGCAAAGACACTTTCTTCTCACCATTCTTTCTTGTTTATATAGTCTTCCAACTAGTGTGAGATTTGAAGCATTGTGTCCCTTTATTTGAACTTTGAACCATTACACCTCTTCATTTAAATGATAATATTAAACTTTAAATAATATCATTTTTCCTTTTTATTATTTATTCTTAATTCTCATGATTTAAATTTTCTCTAATCATAATTGTGTATCGGTTCATTAGTCTACAGATACTGAATTGTTGTGAATTTGAGTCATAATCAATAGGGGCTCCCTTCAACCAAAATGCATGTGACTATGATCTTGAAACCACGAAATTATGAATTTCAAGCATTGTTTTATTAACACTTTCTTCTTCCTCCCCTATTCTTCTATGTGGGATTGTATTCAAACTTCTGAAAGATTATTTACTTATAACCCCTTTAGCTTCTTTACCTTATCATGTGACTGGTGTTGGAACCAGGTTCTCTAGTACTTCGTCCTTCGGGACTTCCAGCCTTTGTAGTCATTCAATCCTCCTGGAGTACATTTTGACGAAGTGCATATACTTTATTCACTACTATATCAGACAGACAATATTTAATCTTCCATTAGATGGATGATCCTCGCTTCTTCAGAGGCTTCAAAAAAATTGACGGTCAAGACTTAATCAGGAGTTGTGATGAATGGTTCTCGTTCACTCTAGGACTTTGGCTATTCGTGGCTCCAGGACTCTGGAGTAGAGAAATCCCTCCAAAAGTTTACCAATTGAATAATTCATAGAATGGCGGTGACTGCTTTCTATCATTTAACACCTCCGCTTACGCTATCCTTCCACTATGCTTGATCAACGGTCAAGAAATCTCCCGAAGTAGATCAACGATTAGCGTTACTTCATGATTCACACTTACTCTATCCTTCCACTGTACTCGATCGAAAGGTCAAGAAATATTTCATAGGATCTTATATCAACGACAAAACATTAATTCGTGACTTACCTATACCTAATGTGCTAACTATACCTTGACACTTGTCACTAGTCGATTGGGCCACGTGTCATATTTGTCTTATGCCACATGTCTCCCTCCTAGATCATGGCTTTACACTTCATGGCTTAGGGAGTTTTGGAACTTTTATACCATCCTTCCATTATTGCTAAAGTGTCGAATAGATCTATCATCGTAGATATTTTCTTATCTTGATCGACGACTTATGTTAACTACGGGGCTCCAGAGTTCAAGATTTCTTGGTTTATCTGAGCTTCTTATCGCTAGAGTAGGTCAATGTTGGAGTAAGTCAATGCTAGATTTGACCACCTTCTTCCTTTTAGCATGATCTAATGGTTTCAATATTCATTCCAGATCAACGGGTGACAGGATTTCCCTGCTCTTCCTCTAATCCAATGGTTGATGGGAGTTCACGACTTTGGGGCTTCGGCCTTCCGGTAAACTTACATGTTTCAGAATACTTTTCGTTGGAGTGGTCAGTCCTTAATTCTAGATCAAATCTGGATCTAACGGCTTGGAAACCATCCGAATCTCCTTTCTGATCGATGATTGGCGTTATTTCATGTCTTCGGGATTTCGTGGATTCTTTCTTGTCTCTAGTAATCGTTGAAGTGGAGAAGTGGTGAAGTGTTGAAGTTATTTATCTACTACTTGATGCAACGGTCCATAATGCTACTTCTTTAGATCTAACGGCTGAGATTTAATCCTTCCAAACCTCTGACTTTACCTCAATCTAATGATCATGGATTGTCCCGAACTAAGAATGAACGGTTCTTGTAACTCGATCCTTTACAAAAGGATTTCTTTACTCATAGAACTTTGTCTCTTGTGTTATTTCAAATGCGCCATCTCTTCTAAGTTTCGATTAACGCTTTTCCTTCTGAGATTTGGGTTTATATTGGACTCTTTTGCACCCAGTTGACATCAATGACAATATCATACCATTGTGTCCAACACTAGTAACTATGGATTGTATAATGAAAAGGGAAGAATATTTATTCCTACAAATTTTGAAGTGTGTGCTTTCTCTATATTAAAGGTAAACTTGGGTGATTAAAGGAAACCCCATTATCATTTATGTTACCTTGGAATAAAGAAACAACTACATTAATGTTGAATTGGTTAATCAACTATAAATCTTTGAACTTGATATAATCAAGAAGTTAGGTTTTGAGGGGAAAATAGTTATGATGTAAAAATTCTACAAGTTTTATTTGGTGATTATATGTTTGAATCCAAGTTTGAAGTATATTTGTGTGCAAAAACATCAACATCATTTTAGGTCAGCGACAAATGGAAGCATTGGCGCTTTCATCTTGAATTTAAAAATGAATTTTTGACATTCCATAATAAAAAGAAGATGAACATTACAAGACTTTACAATGAAGTGATGCACAAAATTTCCCTCATAAGATGATATAGATGATGTGCAAGATCTTGCAACCCTATATGAAGAAAAATTAAGAAATTTGAACAAATTCCTTGTCGACAAAGACAAGTAAATTATTCAATCCCAAAGGAAATTGGGTTGCCAAGATACAAAAGTCTGTCATTTTCAACAATAAATAAAAGAGATTCAACAACAAAATAACAAGATAAAAGTTTTTCACAAGGAAGAGATTAAAAATATTTGTAAGGACCTATCTAATACCAATGAATACATTTCTCACCTAAGAATTGTAATAAAAATCTACTTGTCTAAGTGAAGAAGTTAAATATTGAGAAAATACAACAAAATATTAAGGATAAACTTGCTCACAAAGAAACCTTAACCAAGGTATTTTTTTCAGGGGCTAACTTTGCCAATTGGGTATTTTTGGCCATTTTTTTCTTAAAAACATATTCACCAAATGGTCATTTTCTCTTTAAAAAAATTCCTTTTTTACATTAAATACGATTAAATTGATAATATTCACCAAAAATTACTATTTTTATTAGAAAATTATATGGTTTTTACTGAATATTCATCTACATATCTATATGTATGATTTTTTCCAACTGAAACAATCTCCAAGAATACTATACTTAAGTATAATATTTTAATCCTTAAACATACCCTGGCCTTGGGTATAATATTTCCAATCACTATGGAGAATCTGTCGATGTCTCCTGCATTACATATTTATATTATTGTTCCTTTTTGCATAAAATCTTGGCTAAGTCACCTTTGTGTTGTGCTTATGTTCAAAATTTATCTTTAACCCATGTCGGCCATTCCTCAAAAATATTGACCATCCATGTCGGACTTCCCTATTGTCAAGTGGTTCTCAGTTGCATCATTATCAGTGTTCTATACTTGTGCTAGTATGGAAGGTCCTCATTGAATTCTCATTATTATGTCATCTGATCTAGGGGGATATCGATGGCCACCGACCTTTTCCAACTGGCTCAAAACAATTTTCTGGCAATTTTGGCAATTTACTATTTTTAGCAGTTTTAACTTCCGGGGCCATTTTGAGGGCCTAAATGAAGGTTTTTTGGGGATAGAGTTTCTTAATGATATCTAAAGGAATGATTGAGCCCCCAAAATGAATCTCCTCGATTATACCTTTCCAGCGAGCTATCATATGCCTAAAACAGAGATCGCATGCAAACGTTACGACCTCGTGAAGTTGATGTACTAACTTACCCAAATGGGGCCCACATGAATTTTGGCGCTTCATCTCCTAGGGTTAGGTTTCTGGATGTCTATGGTTTTTTGCATTCCTGTTTATTGTAAAAAGGCCTTCAGAGCCTCATTGTAATCATCTTCTTATGAATGAGCGCAACCGTCACATCTCTTCTCAGAGATAAGTCGCCACCATTCTAGCGAGTCTTTCACTCTGTATTTTTACAGTCTCTGTACATTTATTTCATTAATATAAATCTTGTATTACTATGTATTTTTGTTTATGGTTTCATCTCTGATACATTTTTGTTATGTTATTGAATATCTGGGATATCTCTGTGCATTTCTTTATTATATCTCCGCTCTCATTTCATGTCGAAAATAATCTGGATCTGTGGTATCAGAGCAGGCTACTCTTGATCGTTTTTCAATGCATGTCCTCGACGAGGTCTGAGTATAGAAAGTTGGGTCTCGAGCTTATATCTCTTCAATACAATTTCTCTCACATGCCCAAGAAACCCTCCATGGAGAAAGAAAATAAAAACGACAGAGCAGACGATCCTATAAATTTGTTGCTTGAGCAAGCTCTCACGCGATAGAGGGATGAAATGATGGAGAATTTTTCCCACATCCTTTAATGCCTTATGATAGAAATAGGCACATATTCATCAAAACAACCACTTTGGAAGAACCTCTCATTTCAAGGTACAAGTTAATTTTGATATTCCCATATTTGAAGGTCCGATAGATGTGGATTCACTAGACAAATGGTTAAATCTGTTAGAAGGCTATTTCTTCATTCATGATTTTTCCAACAGAGAAAATATCACCTTCGCACTCCTTAAAGTTGTCCCTCATGTCAAACATTGGTGGAAAACTTACTAGGAGCAAAGTTCCATAGAGGAGTCTAGAATATATGGGGCCGAGCCCACTTGGGATTTTTTTGTGGATGCAGTAAAGGAACAATATTACCCTGTTGGAAACTATGAGGACCAGTACATGAGATGGACCACACTATGGCAAGAGAGGGGACAAGCAATTCTATATTTCACCAATACCTTCCATACCTTGCGCACAAAGCTGGGTATCAAAGACTTCGAATGACATTTGGTTCTGAAATACCATGGGGCTCTACATAGATACATCCAAACTGAAATGGATTTTCTGGACATCTCAGCACTTAGTGCTGCTTATCGATATGTTGTTAAAATCGAGAAAAAATTTAAGCACCAGAGCAAATGGGAGTTTGGGTCTGCAAATACGCAACAACCAAAGTATGAAAAAGACTTCCCTAACAAACAATATCCCGAAAACCATTCCAAGCCATAGGAAAAGAAGGGTCACGAGAAGTCAAAGAAGGACACCGAAAAATGGTGTGATTTCCACAAAATCCCCTAGCACAACACCGATGAATGTCGCTCAAAACATTCATTGGTGGATGAGATCAAAGAAAAGAAGCCAAACCCTAATTCAGAATTTGATTCTGAAAATACTAGTAAAAGACAGATCATCGACGCAGACCCCACTGCTATTGTCGCGACCGCAACAATTCAACCAGAAGAACCAACAGATCCTGAAGAGGGGGAGCTCCTTTTTCATTCACAGATGTGGGTGAAGGGGACCCCATTTCATTTTATTGTTGATAATGGAAGCCAGAAGAACCTCATCTCAACAGAGGTCATCAAACAGTTGGGATTGTCAACAACACCACACCCGTAGCCATACAACATCGGGTGGCTTCACCAAGGACAAGATATTTGTGTCAGCCAGCAGTGTCTATTTTCATATGGCATCCATCCCTTCAAGGATGAGGTATAATGTGATGTTTCCCCATTGGATGTCTGTGATGTTCTCTTGGGCCAACCATATAAGTGAAAGTGCCATGTTGTTTATGAGTGTCAACCCTATAGTGCCATTGTTTCTCTGGGGTGTCAATTCTACAGAATATGAGAGGTACTTCTAACTACTGTCCCACCTAAAAGGTACCGCAAGGTAGTATATCATACTACAAAATTTAGCTTCTTCAAAATCTGTGCAAAAGGTGAACAAAAGGATACGGCAATCGCTACAGCCTTGGCCCAAGCACCTTTTATCCAATAGAAGAAGTGTTGGGTATGTGTTATATTCTTTGCACGAGTAGTAGTGTTTGAGCGCCTGCGTTGGCCGCGCAGGGAGGTGGAGCCCCCCGCGCGGGGGTTCGGGGGCAGCGCCCCCGAAATTTTTTTTTCGGGCCGACATATTTTCGAGAAGACATATTTTCGGGATGACATATTACCGAGACGACATATTTCTGGGACCACATGATATCAGGTGGTTTTTCGGCACATGGTTTTTTTGCCGATGGTTTTCTATTTCCAGTTAAGGAATTAGGGTTTTGGACTAATCTAGGTCATTGGGTTAGGGTTTTGAATGCCGCTGGATCCTATATGTATATTGTATTGTAAACAATGTAACACAATGTATGAATACAATATATGATGGTTTTCCCGGTTTGGGTTTCCAGGTGAAAAATCTCTGTGTAATGTTTGTATTTTCCATTGTATCTTTTCTGTTCTTTTCTGAATATCGGTTTGCAGTAGATATTGTACAAGGTTAGAATTTACAAGAAGGTCGACAAGATTGTAACAAAGTGTAAATATTCCTTCTACACAAAAGAATCTCATGTATCCAGACTATTTAAAAAGGTCCAACCCTTCCAGCCACATGCTCGTGATAGCCTTCCACAAACCGAACAATGTGACGTCTCCAGCAAGGCAAGCAGCTCACCAAGATTCAGATTCAGCCAATGTTTTTTCCTCTCCCCCGGGCACTCAACACAATGGAGACCATTGATTCCTAAGGAGGGAGTATTGATCTAGGTGGATATCGATGGACACCCACCTTTTCCAACTGGCTCAAAACAATTTTCTATCAATTTTGGCAATTTACTATTTTTAGAAGTTTTAACCTCTGGGGCCATTTTGAGGGACTAAATGAAGGTTTTTCAGGATAGTGTTTCTCAATGATATAAAAAGGTATGATTTATCCCCCAAAATTAATCTCCTTGAGGATACCTTTCCAACAGGCTATCATACGCCTAAAACGGAGATCGTATGCAAAAGTTACGACCCCGAGAAGTTTATGTACTAACTTACCCAAACAGGGCCCACATGAATTTTGGTGATTCATCTCCTAGGATTAGGTTTTTGGAATTCTTGTTTATTGTTAAAAGGCCTTCAGAGCCTCATTGTAATCATCTTCTCGCGAATGAGCACATTCGTCACATCTCTTCTCAGAGAAAATACACCACCATTCTAGGGAGTCTTTCACTCTATACTTTTACAGTCTCTATACATTTATTTCATTAATAGAAATCTTGTATTACTATATATATGTGTTTATGGTTGCATCTTTGATACATTTCTGTGATGTTATTGAATATGTATGATATCTCTGTGCATTTATTTAATATATCTCCACTCTCATTTCGTGCCAAAAATAATCTGGATCATCATCTCTTATCAATTATGACAGATTGCTTTGAAATATTGACCTAGGTTCAATAGAACCTTGGGATTACTTCCATCATTGGTAGGTTACTTTTCATTCAACAAATGGAATTTCATTAATGGTCATTGTTTGAGTGGTTTCTCATGTATTCGACAACAAGATATTTATTCACATATTGGGATTTGTTTTGTACCTTGGATTTTATTTCATCATTGGTGTAATTCCTCGCTCTTTCAATAAAATTCATCGTTGAATGTTTCTCGGAGGGTCTTTTTATGCACTATTTTCATCTAGTGCATGCGAGAGATGTACTCAGTGGTGTGTTCTTAAAGCCCTTGCCTAAGACCTTTAAATCATTTTTCTGATGTTTGTTCATGTTGGATGATGGGGGGTGCCTTAATGCTCTTGTTCCAATGGATCTCTTCCCATCGACACTGGCTTGTTTTCTTTGGGAACGAGATTGTTATTAGGAAAATCACTCTATGGCATGGGGTAAACCACAACAAACGAAATGACTGCAGAAATCGACTCTAATCCCCAATATGCTATATAAATGTAAATGCTAACAAGACAAGATAAAGAACCTACCTTGTCCGGACGTTCGATGAAGACCATCGTTGAGCATGCAACTCAAATATTTATACTTGCAACTTGTCCTCAACAACCAAGATACGCAAGCATATGGTGATAGTATATAAAGTTAGCACATACAATAGCATAATCCATTAACGTTCATAACAAATACACCCATGGAATAACAATTCAAATACTTGCAAGATATCAATTGGATGAGAAAAGAATATTTCTATTAAAATATGATCAACAGAAGTGTATAAGTGAAAAAAAATTGCGTCAACACGTCTCGTAACCGAGAAACTAAGTCCCTTCCATCTAGGCCTCCACCACTTCAATCCTCCACCAAAGGCAAGATCATATAAGAGAGACAATGAGGTTCTCCATCAAAGAGAGAATAACTTGGGGGATGAACAATGTGTTGAAACTTTAAAGGACAAAGGGATGCAGACTCAATGTGAAGTGAAAAATTCTCCAAAGTATCTTTGCTCTCAAAAGTTGAATTCTCTCCTCTTCCACGGTTTGGATATGGCCCATTTTATAGCCTTCAAATGGAATTCAAGGGCTGAATCAAAACGTTTCCAGTATATGGAAGGTCAAGAACCATGTATCTTGTGACGTGACATGAAAACTCAACACAATTTTTAATTTTGAATACCAAACTCAATGTATGTGAGTTGTAGTGGTGCAACCTGTGTATACACATGTTGTCTAACATGTAGGGCACGTATATGTGGAAAAATATGATTTTTTGTCTTTGGGAAGTGCAAAAGAGGACCTCAAGTCTGCATAGAGAAATGGAAAGGCCTCCTGAGGAAGTTGCATGGGGTGAGGCAAAACTTTCTATAACAAACATTTAAAGATTTTATAGTACCTTGGGCTTGCAGTGATTAGTGCCAATTTTTCTCGCTATTGATAGTGGGAATACATCGATGTCCCCCAATTGATAGATTATAGAAATGTTTGACAAGATCACATCTGTTTGTAGTTACTACAATATACTAGGTACCTTGATGCCCATTATCATTATCGATGGGTTGTCTCACATTTGTTAATGGTATACATCAATGATCGATAATCAAATGGTTTCTCCCATGTTCAACTTTGACTCATTTATGCACATGGTGTAGATTTTTACCTTTCACAAATTTGGATTGAAGACCTTGGGTTGTAATATAATTTCCTCTTTACTATGTTGCTCGAGTTGTATATATAGTACCACCTACCTATATGACATTGGTACTTTTGGAGAATCAATTTGTACACCTTACAATTCCAATTATTCTCTTGATGTACATTGATACATAGATTCACTTTGTATTTTCTCATGGCTATGGTATATATTTTATACGAATCCATTATGTATCTTGTTTGTGGCCATGATGTCTGCATTTTTTATACTTCATGGATCTGTAGTGTACTTGATTTGGTGGCTATGCACATGGGTATGCCTACCTTGGGGAAGAGATTCATTTGATACTTTGGTTTTTGTTCCAAGTACTTCCCAATCCAAAGTTTGTCAAACTCCACCTAGTTCCACTTGGAAACTTCCTCCTTTGTTTTATAATGTATTTCATCCATCTGCTTCTCTTTTGAACTCATTCATTAGTGGGCATAAATTATAACATTATTTGACACCATCATGTCTCTAATGCGCATATGGCCTTCATACTAATCACTTGTAGTGATTGCCCATCCTAAAGCATGATAAAAAATCATTTTTTCCATTCACATTCTCTTTTCCCTTGAGAAAGGTGTGTGTAACACTCCTTACCTTCACAAAAGGTACGTGTACCTTGAAAAGTGTGTAAACAATAATAAATGCTCGGAAATCATGTGCTTTTGAATGGTGTTTATGGGATCCATACACCTGTACCTCCCTAAAACTTGTTACTAACTACCTCAACCAATTCATAAGACTATAAAATTAGGCTTAATGTTAGAGAAGGGGTAGCACTACCATATTGGCGCCCTCATGTTGGTGTAGTCATAGGTGATCATTAATTTGAGCTTTTATGACCTTCTTTTCCCAAAAACCCTACTTTTTTAGTTATGGATTCTTCCTCTTAGATTTGAGGCTTAAACTTCTTAATTTCAACAATCTGTTGCTTGGTAAAGGATTCAAAATCCCGAAGTTGTCCTAAGTGGCCCAGGATTGGAGGAACCCGAATGATGGTTACGAAAGGTGTCGACACTGGAATATGAGATACATTTGTAATATGTTTTTATTAGTCATAATAAGAAGATATATTTTCCTGCCCCCTTTCCCCATGCAATTGTTCTTCTTTGATTATTGACTTCAATTTGTATTTGGATGTGTGGATTGACTTGCCTAATAAGTTAGTTGAAGTTATTTATTTTCAAACTTTCTTTCTTTATAACCAATTGCAATAAGAAAGGTTGGTGTTTCTTTGTGTGTAGGTCTTGTAGTTTGGATTGGATTGGTGACAATCATAGCAGGATCAATAGACAAGATACATATCAAGGAAACCTTTAGAACAAGGTACTTGATTCCTTCAACCAAAAGTTAGTTATTACAAGTAGTAAAAGTCTAATTTTGGGAAAATAAGTTTGTTATTTGTTTCCTTACTATGTGATAGTTTAACTCTAGCTATTAAGATATTTTTATTTGCAACACTTATACATTCTCAAGGTGATGTTGTTTGGTCATGACAATGCTCCACCATCACATTTTATAGAACTAACCTATTGAGATTCTCTTAAATTTGATGCTCTATTACATAGATTAAATGAAACATTATTGAGTCTAAAACACTTTGACTCTAATGTCAAACTCCTAAAAGTTGTTTGATTAAACTTTAAATGAAAGAGTAATTGAAATTTAACAAAATGTAATGAAAAGAACTTGACAATGATATCACAATTATGTGAAGATATAAAATTCAAGACAACCCACATATGCATACATGTTTCTAGCAATTACCAATAACCAATATATGTAACTAGAACATTTTTGGGATTTCCCTTGATGTTAATGAAATATTTATGTGATTACATGAAATGGGTAAATTGATAGATTATGCGTTATAATTACTATAAAAACAAAAATGAAAGCCAAATATGAAGAAACCTATAACAGTGAAATAAATAGTGAACCTTCAGTTTATATAGCAAACAAAATTCATTTGGCTTGCTTGCTTGGTCATGAATGGATTTCTATTAATTGTATGTAATCTCTAAATAATTATCAACAAAAATATCCTTTATCAAATATAAAAATAAAGACAAATTCAAACCCTCAATTTGTTTAATTCTAGATGGAGAAAACAAGAACCCAATAACAAAGTTCAATATAAAATTTAGAATCATATAAATCCAACATGACACTCACCTTGCATACCTTCAAATTGGTGTTTTCAATCTTGTTACATTTAATGTTGACCTTGTGCTCATTAATCCCCTTCTCTTCCTAAACCAAGTACTCTATGTAACCATCTTTCTTGTTATGTATAACAACATATGAGTGGTTCAGCACCACTTTAACATCCAACCCAAGAAGCCATTGAAATTCCATAAACACAATCTCCACAATGATGGTCAATAGGATCAAAACCTTTGTAAGTTTTCTAGTACAAATAATACTCATACATTGTCATAGATATAATCACCAATAAAATTAATTTTACTCATGGAAAATCGCAATGCAAGTGTTGTTGGAGTTTTTTCCCAATACAATATCACTCTTGCACCTCATTTCATGGTGTTAAAACTTGTGAATTTACATTCCTATTATCAATTTTATTTGTCTATATATGTTGTGTTAAATATATTTTAGTGAAACATTATGTGAAACAGTATAAGAATCATCTTAAAATTAGGCCCCTTCTAAAATTAATTAGAAAAAATTGCCACTTGACAAAATTTCACCCCTAAAAATTCACTAATATCGGCCCTTTTATTCCTTTGTAGTTAGAAAAATCTTAGCATCAATTATGAGATTTACCACTAGTTAGAAAGAGACTCATAATTTAATTATCATATTTTATAAATGATCTAATTACATTACTTGCTCCCGCCTTTAAAATATTTTGCAACCATATATCCCTTCATGTGGATTCGAGATTTGTTGGATTATTTAGAGCGAGGGGTGGGCGGTGAATCAGTAATGAGCAATTATACCAATTATTAATCATTTAAACCACAATGTATATTTTTTTACTTATTCAACCATGTTCATATGTTCATCATCAATATATTATTGTATCATAAGCATTAACATTCATCAATGCATAATAAAATATTACAAACACATCCACACAATGCGCAGTACACCAATATTTACGTGGAAACTCAATGCGGGAGAAAACCACGAAATGTTTTTCTTATATTTCAAGAATTACATTCAAGAAAGCACCAACTTCCAATTCTCTAGCTACAACTAGAAGGATTCTCTAACCCCCTAGTTTATCAGGCTACAACCTGAGGGACGCTTCAACTCCCCAATTCTCTGGCTACAACTAGAAGGAGGCTACAACCCCCTATGTTCTCCGGCTACAATCGGAAGGTGGCTACAACCACTTATCCTTGCCCCATCCAACCACCCTGAAATATAAGTAGAATGATGGAACCATTGTCACACTGTCACTATGAGATATACTAATGTAAACCTATACCAATCTATGCCACTGCCCTGTAATCAACCTGTGCCATTGTCTTGTAACCAACCTGTACATGTGCCTTGCATATACCAAAACTAAATACACCAACAACATGTACCAGTACTCTCCTCAATATATCAAATCTAATAACATAGATCTCATACCCAAAATCACAAGAATATCACTCAAATCATGTGTCAATCAATGCACATCAATCATGTACATCAACACTATACAAAGATAACCAACAACATGTACCAATCATATATCAACAACAAACCAAACTATGCCTTAACAAGATGTATTAAGATCACCATGTACTTCAAGTGTGTATCTCATCCATGTACCCAATCATATACCTCTACCATATACCAATAACATACACCAAGATAACCAACAAGATACCTCTAGGAATGCACCACGCTCTCCATAAATCAAATAGCATAAATCCTCACATCAACCATGTGCCACAACCTCACTATTATACAACCTCTATCTGTACCAATAACTTCAGCAACATACCTCAACCAAAAGCCCTCAAACATGAACCAATGCTAAACTTCAATAGCTCTGCCTCAGATCAACTCTACAACAAGCCCTAAACTTCCAAGAGGGCATCCAACAGATTTACAAGGCAAACGCTCAACCAGATTCATAGATTCAACACTACACATATGAAAACCATACATTTTTCTTCTTGTAGCGTTCTGTTGCCGCGGTTTTGTTTTCGTAAATATACTGTCACGATTTTTTTGACGTGCTTTTTCTACTGCACTTTTTTTTCCGCACCATTTTTGCCATGATTTTTCTGCTGCACTTTTCTTTCCACGATTTTTCTATCGCACTTTTTCTGTGGTGATTTTTCTTCCGCACTTTTCTTGCCACACTTTTCCTTCCGTAATTTTTCTGTTGCATTTTTTTCTGCCACACTTTTCCTGCCCCGATTTTCCTACCACACTTTTTATCTATCAATAATACATTTCCAAATAATCTTTTACAAAATAGATATTCAATAGGTGTTAATGGGAGACCTTTGCTCTCTCATTTATACTCTCCAAGTAGCTTCCTCTAGAAGTATCATTTTTTTTCCACTTAGCCACTTTGCCCACTTATCCACTTTTCCCACTTAACCACTTTGTCCACTTAACTTAACCACTTTGTCCACTTAGCTTAACCACTTTTCCACAAATAGTAAACTCTTCACTTCTAGTTGCAACTAATTTATTTTTAATTGTTTTCTTGTTGCAAACACTTAATCCATGACTAACCACTTTGACTAGTCAACTTCTTCTAAGAGCTTCTAGAATAATTTGACTTATTTGACCTTCTAGGGGCTTCTAGATAACTTATGAGGGTTCTCCAACTTCATATGGTCATAACTCTCTAACCGTGAGGAGTTACGTGACGTTCCACATATCATCGAAAATGAAATGACATATATTATCCATCTATAATAGTTTCTCCTACAAATTAACTAATCTTCATTACATTAGTCCTCAATCAAACTTGGGTTCCCTAACCACATTGTTGGGCTACTCAACCACCTGACCATTTGGACTTCACAAAGCGTCTTCCCATGAGGGATTTCACCATAAGGGGACCACTTTGAGAACTTTATCCAAGAGCGTCTTCCCATGAGGGCTTTCACCATAAGGGGACCACTTTGGAGTTTATCCATTTGGTTCTTCCTATCAACCATGACATGACATCAATGATACAACTCCCTTTAATATCCACACATCATTATGACACCACTTGACAGCACCCTTTGAAAACAATTACAACAATGACCATACAACCAATAATCAATATATCAATGATACAAACACATCACTATGACAATACTTGACATCAACCCTTTGAAATTAATCTTTTGACATCAATGACAACATAGTTACAACAATCTCCCCCTTTGGCATTGATGGAAACACCAACATTGATGTCAACACCAATCATTGATGGAAACACTTGAACATAGCAATGCTCATGCTCCCTCTGTAATCATCGCTCCTCATCAATGTTCATCTTGCCACATCAATGTGACTATCTCTCCACATTTGACATTAATGGAAAAGGGTAGTTTTCTCCTTGGGGCTACTCCCCCTTCTTGAACTCTCCTTGGGGATACTCCCCCTGTATGGATGCCTTTGAGCTTCCTCTGAATAATCTCTCCCCCTTTGGACAAGGGATATCACTCTGATGCAATGTTGATGGAATGGATTCCAATCATCTCTCCTCATGGAATCATGTTGTTGCAACCAATCATAGGAAGAAGAATAACTCCTCACGTGGGTATGTCTCCCCCTATCTTCTCTACAAGATGGAAAATATTCTACCACTGCAATTGTATTCTGCTGCAAATGCTACTTCTCAGTCGGAACATGGATCAATTTCTCAAGAATGATCTACTCTTCCTATGGTGATCCTTGGACCTGTCCATGCATCAAGCTCGTTCCATACCATACATCATGAAGAAAAAGATATGTCAACAATGAATAGAGAATCATAAACAAAACACCAACCATGTACATCCTATGCCATACTGTGTGCCAACCATGCACAACACCCATGTACATCAACCATGTATATCACTACCATACAATATACCATAAGATATCATCAATGGAGTGTATCAACCATATGCCAAGAACATGTTCCAACTGTGTACCAACCATATGCCTCTACCAACATGCCAACCATGTGCCTCAAACAAGTTTCATATCACTCATGATATGCCTCTATCATAAACCAAGTGTCACAAACCATGTGATAATATATGTATCTCAACCATCAAGAATCAAATAATGTACCAACCAAGCACCACAACAAGTGTCTCAACTATCCCATACAACATGTATCAAAGTATATGATAAACACATAATACCAATGATGTACTTTAAAAAAGTACTATCACACACAATAATCTTCCATATACAAGTGCATCAACCATGCACCAAACATGTATTACTACCTGCACCATAGAAAGTGCATAAACCATGCATCCAAGCATATAATCATGAAGACCTGCAACAAATCATGTCAAACCTTATAAAATAGAGTTATATCATCAAACCATGTTGCAACTCATCTGCATAACCTTCTTTTCCAAGGATTTTACCATAGGTACGTGGCCTGTTCCACAAACATCTCACGTATGTATGTGACCTTTCTATAGGTCAGCTCGCATATGTATGCAACTCCTTCCACAGGATCTCGCGTATGCTTCTGAAAATGACAGGCTTGAGATTTCTTCATGGCTGCCTTTATGTTCTGGTTGTTTAGTCTTCTTCACCCGCTTCTAAAGGTGTATCAGCTTCTCAAAACTTGAGCTATGAGCTTCCATCTTTTCAACATGGTCTTCCTTCCTAGTTTCATGTGTTCTTCTTGTCATGCTATATGAAACACTCTTCATGGACGGTATTCTTGTGTTCCAGCAATCCTGGGATTTGTAGCAAAAATCACTACAGTTGTAGCATCTCATGGTATGACAATGAGAAGCAATGTATCCCACTTGATTACATCTCCAACACCTTAGGGGGTTATGAAGCCTTCCATTATGTTTCCTTGCATAATGTTTGCAATCCAAAGCTTTGTGACCATATTCATTACATGAGTAGCAGTGACCATGAAAAAAAATTCCATACCTTTGCTTTGGTGTCCACCATGAAAGTGTCTCTCTTTTGAATTTGCTTTGTGTAAACATGGCTTCTTGATGTCTTCCTTGCTTTGTTCTTTTGAAAGTTTCCTTGCTTTGTATAGATGGTTGACTTGCAACATTGCTTCCACCTTTTGAGAATGAAGGATTTACCTCATTCTTCTTAGAAGTGCTAGCTTCAAGGTGAGCATATTCCTTGTTGTATCCAAGACCTGATTTATCATGTGGAGATCTTTGGCTATCTAGGATCTCATCCAAGATTGTTGAGTTGTTCATGAACTTGATGTGAGTGTTTGACTTCTCTACTTTCTTTCTAAGATCAACAACTTCAGCTTCCAACTTATGGCATGACTCTTTCTTTTCATTTATTTTATTTTTCAATAATTCCTCTATCCTTTTGGCTTCTTCAATTTGAGTCTTCGGATTGACATTAACTTCAAGACTTTTGCTAAGCCCATCATATACCTTCTTATTTTCTTCTTATTGATTAATTATTTCATTCTTTAGTCTATTGATCTCTTCTTCATTTTCTTCTAATTGAGTCTTTTTACTTTCTTCTTGTTCTTTGAGCATTTGATTTAGTTCCATGATATGATTTGGGTACTTTTCTAGGACTTCGTTAATGCATTTTTCAAGATACTCAGAAGCGATTGAATAATGTCTTATTTCCATGCTAGCATCGCCTAATTCAAATAAAACTTTTTCTTTAAACTTCAACAACTCTTCTTCTTCATCTACACAAAATTCTATTATATCTTCTTCTTCATTTGTAAGAGAACATTCAACTTCACTAGGAGTATTATAATCATAAGATTTTGCTTCCCATGATTCAAGGAGGAGAGATTCATCAGATGCAGGATATAGAGATAGATGCTTGGAAAGAGCACAGAGGCATGTTTCCAAGGGAAGCATGAGCGATATGTCTTCAGCATTGCATCAGAGTGATATCCCTTGTTCAAAAGTGGAGAGATTATTCAGAGGAAACTCAAAGGCATCCAGACAGGGGGAGCAGCCCCAAGGAGAGAACTATCATTTTCCATTGATGTCAAAGGGAGAGAGATAGTCACATTGATGTGATTGAGATGACTATTGATGAAGAGCATTGCCATGTTTACATGTTTCCATCAATGTTGGTATTTCCATCAATGCCAAAGGGGAAGATTGTTGCATTATGTTGTCATTGATGTCAAAGGGTTAATGTATTGTCATAGTAACATCATTGATGTATTGATTGTTGGACTATGTTGGCATAGATGTAATTGATGTCTAAGGGATAATGTCATGAGATGTCATGAGGTGTCATAGTGATGTATTGTTATGGATTGATGTATAGACGGGATGATGAAAGGTTGGTCATTGTTGTCTTGTCATGGATGATAGGAAGAACCAAATGGATAAACTCCAAAGTGGTCCCTTTATGGTGAAAGCCCTCACGAGAAGGCTCTCTTGAATAAAGCTCTCAAAGTGATATCTTTATGGTGAAAGCCCTCACAGGAAGACGCTTTGTGAAGTCCAAATGGTTAAGTGGTTGAGTAGCCGAGCAATGTGGTTAGGGAACCCAAGTTTGATTGAGGAATAATGTAATGAAGATCAGTGAATTTGTAGGGGAAACTATTCAAGATGGATAGTATATGTCATGCCATTTTTAGTGATATGTGGAATGTCACATAAATCCTCACGGTTAGAGAGTTATGACCATGTGAAGTTGGAGAACCCTCATGTGTTGTCTACAAGACCCTAGAAGGTCAAAGAAATCAAATTATTCTAGAAGCTTCTAGAAGAAGGTTGACTAGTCAAAGTGGTTAATCATGAGTTAAGTGGTTGCAATAAAAAAACAATTAAAAATAAATTAGTTGCAGCTAAAAGTGGAGAGTTTACTATTTGTGGATAAAGTGGTTGTAAGTGGACAAAGTGGTTAGAAGTGGGTTAGCCCCAAAAAGAAGGAAGTTGGGTAAGTTGGTTAGAAAATAAACCCTAGAGGAAGCTACTTGGAGAAGCATAAATAAGAAAGCAATGGTCTCTTATGTGTATGATATTTGAGCATATTGAATATCCATTTTTGAAAGGTTATTTGGGAGGTATTATTGATAGAGAAGATTCATGGTAGAAAAATTTCGACAGAAAAATCGCGGCAAAAAAGTGCAGCAGCAAAACCGCGGCAGCAGATTTGGCAGCTGCAGAAAGTTGACAGTTTGGTAACCACGTCAGATTTGCTTATTGAAATTGTTCCAATTGTTGTATGGTATGGTATAGGTCTTGAATATTGCTACAGAATTAAAGGTATGGTTTTGGCACATGGTCTTGTGTAAGGGTTTATGGTATTTGGTTTATGGAGAGTATGGTGTATTGCTAGAGGTATCTTGTTGGTTAACTTGGTGATATTGTGCATATGGTCGAGATTTGACTTGATGATTAATCTTTGTGAGTATATCATATTTGGATGATGAGATTGATGAGACAGGTTGAGATGACAGGTTGTCGTAACAGGTTGTGTTGTGCATAGTTGATGCACTTGTCTTGGTATAGATTGTTGGTACAGTTTGACAAAATGTTTTATGTCTACAAGTTGGGTCTTGTACTTGAGGATTGGATTCCTCTTCTCAGTTGGTGCTGAGATCTGCAGGCTAGGTCTTGCATTCAGAGTTGGTGCTCTCTTTGAATTGGTGTTCATTTCAATTGGTGTTGATAAACCCCAAGGATTGTAGTCTGTAGTACAAAAGAAACTTATACATATATCTGGTGTTCATTGTGTTCTTTATTGTGATGGTGAATAGTTCTTTATTGTTAATATATGTCATTAAGATATATTTGCATGCAAGCAACTAAGTGTGAATAGAAGTAATGAGTAATGATGTTGTGAATGGTGATGGCTAACTAAATTTTTGTAAGAAGTTGTAAAAATAACCTTACACCGATTCACCGCCTCTTCCCCCCATCTCCACCCCTCTGAATGTGGTTGGTGTGTCCAACAAGATTTTGCAACTATATATCCCTTTATGTGGATTTTCTCTTTAACAAAAATGATAACATTTGTAATAAATTTATGTGCTTAGTCATATTGCCATATTACCAATCATCCTTCAAAACCATCAAAAAATTCTACTCGGACTTTTAGTAGAATCCATTTGTAAAAAGCTCTAAGAGTTGGATCATTATTCTCTTCAACTTTTTTATATTTCTCATGCTTTGTTGAACTACCATTTTCCTACTTTCATTTGTCTTTGACATCTCTATTTCTCACATTCTCAATTGCATGAACAACAATCAATATTAGAGTTTGTTTTTCTCACATTTGTAATTGCTTGAGCTAAAATCAATCTCAAAGTTTGCTCCTCTAAAGTAACACCCTTCAACCAAGAAAAAATCATGTTTTTATCCTTTGTTTGAAAGTCCAATGTAGTGCTCGTTCTTTTACAACTATTTTCTTTGATCTCATTCTTTTACAACTATTTTCTTTGATTTTTGAAACATCTCATTGCTCAACAATTGCATTGGTAAAGATATAATTGGCCTAGATAAGGTACAAACCATAGCCAAACCATAGGACTTCACTACCCAAGATCTGTTATCAAAATATGTTCAACAAACAAACACCATCAACTTTAATATCAAATACCATAAAAATATGAAATTTTGGTTATTATAATAATAAAGATATTTAATTCAAACATTCTGAAGCAACATGCTATGTGTTTCTTATAACCACTACCATAACCAAACCATAGGAATTCACTACCCAAGATCTGTTATCAAAATATGTTCAACAAACAAACACCATCAACTTTGATACCAAATACCATAAAAATATGAGGTTTTGGTTATTAAAATAATAAAGATAATTTAATTCAAACATTCTGAAGCAACATGTTATGTGTTGCTTATAACCACTGCCCATAACTACTCTGCCACAACAACCAAAGGAAAAGTGATAAAATGAAAGCAAAGAGTTCTAGTAATCAATTTAGCGCCTAAAATTGTAGGTTTAAGCAAAGAACCATATAAATCAAACACCATTCCAAAATCTATTCAAAAGATTTAGAAAGATCTCTTAAATATATAGACAAGCCATCATATGAATGTAGTATTATATACATAATTAGAAATTGAGTCCCACATGGATATGCTAGATGCAAGGTTTCTTCTGTATTCTCATGGTCATGTAAGTTCATTTTTTATTTCTAATGACAACTCTCTGATTTAATTGCATTTGATTTCAATGAGATTAGAGGAATCTTAACATGGGCTATGAATTAACTATATGACAAAATAATTATATTAGACTTGTACTCTTAACATTTAAGCAAACATCTAATTGTTTATATTGTACAACTTGAATGAGCTTAATGGTTAAGAACATGTATTTCTTTTTTGGAGGTTACATGTTCAAATCCACCGAGGTAGGGTATATACACCCCTATAGACCAAGTAGTCAAATCACCGAGGGGATCCTGCTTCCTTATCCCATAAATAAGAGGGTCTCATACATCCTTTGTCCCATAAACAATGAGGTCTCATATTCCTGCTCCCTTATCCCATAAATAAGAAGGTCTCATACATCCTTGTCCCATAAACAATGAGGTTTCATACATAAATTTAGCAGTCTCGATAGATTATCACTCACCCAATTTGGATCAAACACATGGTTCTATTTGTGCATATATCATATTCTACCTAACAAAGGAATGGTATGCAACATATTAGTTTGAAAGCATAAACATATCCACCCAATTTAGGTCAAAACATGCCTTCTCTTTGTGCATATATTACACTCTACCTATCAAAGGAATGGTATGCAACATAATATTTGAAAGCATAAACATATTCATTGCTTGGTTCAGCTATTTCATCACCAATAATCTCCACAAAACACAATCCATCCTTAAAATGGTGGAATCTGTTGACATCCCTCACAATAATTTCTCGCCCAACAATCTTGGAGATGAACTTAGTGGCATTGTGGCAGTCACTACACACACGAAGGTTCTTCATGATCTGGATGGGGGTGCCTGGGCTTTTGTGTTGATGATCCCAAAACCAATGGCTAACTTCTCACTATGACTGCATAGAATGTTTTCCTTAGCCTCCTCCAGCACATCCTCCAGCACAAGATTTGTGTTAGGCACATAGTCTGCTTTCTTCATTTGCCCATAGAACGTTTCCAACGTTGCATAAATTCTTTCAGATTGAGGATGGGTTCTGTCTCCCACGAGAATGTATGAACCTCTCTATGCACCACAACATCACTGCATCCTGGTTGCTTCTTCACTCCCCTCTCTTTCATCATTTTCCTCAACTTTACTACATCCTCCCACCTGCCCTGCCTCAGCATAGATGTCTGACAGCAGTACATAATATCCAGTATTGTTTGGTTCTAATTCAAATAGGTGTTTTGCTGCTTGTTCTCCAAGCTCAATATTACAGTGAATTCTGCAGACCCCGAGCAAGGCCCCCCACACATCTGCATCGGGCTCTAATGGCATCTTTTCGATAATGTCGTTTGCTTCATTTAGATGCCCTGCACGCCCAAGAAGGTCAACCAAACATGCGTAATGCTCCAGCTTATGTTCAAGACCATAATTGGACTTCATGGACTCAAAGTATCGCCAGCCCTGGTTGACTAACCCTGCATGAGAACATGTCGTTAAAATAGCGGTGAAGGTGGAATGAACCGGCTTTGTGCTTGTCTGTTGCATTTGGGAAAACAGAGTAAGAGCATCCTCACCATGTCCATGAATTCCGTATGCCAAAATCATTGCATTCCATGACACAACATCCAGTTCAGAGCATCCTCACCATGTCCATGAATTCCGTATGCCAAAATCATTGCATTCCATGACACAACATCCAGTTCAGGCATTCTTTCAAACAATTTGTGGGCAAAGTTAACATTCCCACATTTGGCATAGATGTCCACAAGTCCTGTTCCTACAAAAACAGATTCAAATCCACTTCGTATTGCATAACCATGGATCTGTTTACCTTGTTCCAGAGCCAATAGATGGGCACATGCATGAAGAACATTAACCATGGTGATTGGGCTGGCTTTTATACCCTGAACTTGCATTTCCTTGAAGAATGCCAAGGCTTCATGGGGGTGGCCATTCTGGGAATAACCAGCAATTATTGCATTCCATGATACAACATTTGTTTAGGCATTCTTCCAAACAATTTGTGGGCAATGTTAACATTCCCACATTTTCCATACATGTCTACCAGGGCAGTGCCCACAACAATATCAGATTCAAATCCATTTCTTATTGCATAACAATGAATCTGCTTACCTTGTTCGAGAGCCAATAAAACGGCACAGGTTGGAAGAACACTAACCATGGTGATTTAGTTGGGTTTTATACCCTGGACTTGCATTTCACTGATGAATGTCAAGGCTTCATGGTGACGGCCATTCTGGGAATAACCAGCAATTATTGCATTCCATGACACAACATCTTGTTCACGCATTCTTTCAAACACTTCACGTGCATTTTCTAAATCCTCGCACTTAGCATACATTGACACAAGCGCGTTACCAACAAATACATCCGACTCAAATCCCCTTGCCATGATTTCTTCGTGAATCTTCATGCCTGCTTGTAGATCTGATAGGCTGCCGCATGCTTTGATTACAGAAATAAATACCAACATGTCGGCGTCTATACCTGCGCGTTGCATTTGATAATACATCCTCAGGGTTTTGTGCCAGAAGCCGTTTTTGACATAATCTCTAATCGTCTCCTTCCATATGAACGCGTTGCTCTGTTTGTCTCGTGTTAATTGGTTTCGGTTGGCACACGCGCAAACTTGTCTTGTGTTCATCACTTTATTCCTACGCCGCTGTGCAACAAAAAAGGAAATCGGAATAGGGTGAGGGCCATAAAAATAAAAAGACAGATGATAAGAATGCAGATGAGTGTAATGGTAGGAAGCTTGATTAGGAGATGGAGACGGAGATAGGCATAACGAAAATGGTGGTAGGAAAAATAGCGACATATCCATCCAACACAATGTGTATACAAGACAGGGGAAGAGGAAGCCTATCATAACCCCGCCATTGTTCAGACTTATTTCTTTCCACCATCAACATATTCATATCTTCTCTTTGTTGCAGAGCAGACAGGCAGAGTGAGAGGAAGCATGATGAGGCAAATATGAATCGAGGCTGGAATCCAGGTTTTCATGACGATCGATTATTGATAGATACTCTGTCCCACTATTTACAAGAAGTTGGAAGTTTAAAGATGTGATAAGATAAGCCAATTTAAACGTTGAACCAAGTTATTAGAAAATTTAATCAAAGTAGGTAACGGTGTAGGAAATAGATTATGCCAGAGCAGTTTTGTTTTGGATTAAAGTTTTAGCTAGTAAATTTAGTAGATATTTGGGTGATTTTGAAATTTGGGTGAATGGCATAGTTTTGTAAATCAATTTAGAGGGGTATGGTTACTATATGTTTCAAGGATTTTGAGATGAGAGTGTTGGAGAAGTTTAGAAAATCTTTAAATAGATTAGAAATATAACATTTTTGGATTTTTTTGTTTTTGTTCGATTTCAATAAGAATATGGTTTTTCAAGTTATTTTGGTAGCATCAATACTTGCAATAAAAGTGTTCATTATCTTTTTTTGATAGATGAATCAATCATATAATCAATTTCTCTTTAGTGGTTGATCTTTAGTGATAGAAGAAATCATGGTTTTGATTGATCCAAAATTCTAATCGAAATTTTTATGATCTGGATCGATTTAGAATTGGGCAAAATCCCTAGGGGTGTTCCACCATTCATGGAATTTAGATCATGGTGGAACTTTAATTATCCCTAATTTTCGTTAGATTTGTTCCTAAAAAGTCATTCTCCTACAAGGTTAGCCTCCTCCTCGTTAGACGATACAATCGAGATGGAGACATGTCCCTATGTGAAAATTAGATCATTATTGTATGGAGAGAAAATATGGATGTATGATGATATTAATGTGTGTTATAGATAAATAAATGGCTTAATGTTGATGTTGAGGTAAAGAACACGAAACATGAAGTATGCATATGGCTATGATGGGTGATGTGAATTGTTCAGTGTGAGTGAATAATCTCGATGGATACATGAAAGGATCTAAACATGTTGTGGGAAACAAGTAAGCAAGGTTTCCTTGAGAAACTACTATCTTATTGAACTAACAGTAGGTGTGATCCCAAACTATAGCTTTGGGATTATGTTAAGCCCTAGATATTGATTTATTACATTTCTATTGTTATATTAGTGTGGTCGACGCTACCCTTTAATTGTAATTGCACCCTTTGTCTCCTATATATGCCAA
>JZKD02S2164064.1:317398-327507 GCA_000966675.3 Picea glauca
GTTAACATTGATGAAGTTATGCTTGTGATGGAAATGAAGTTTTGGATATAATTTTGAGAAAAATCTAAGTACAAAGAAAGCACGTAGAAAGAAGGAATCATGTAGAAGGAAGGATCCACACAGCAGATAGAAATGGCACAAAAGGATGTGAAGGACAGAGACCGCACAAAGACAAAAATATAAAGCAAACGAGAGAGAAAAGAAAGCACAAATGACGAAAGTGCGACTTTCCAGAAATAGAAGGACAACATAAAAGTTATATAAAGAAAAAGAAGTAGAAGAAGGAAAATAGACAATTTATTGAACATGGCTATGCCATGCATTGTAATGGGTTATTTTTGGATAGATAAGAATAGAAATTGAAACCCTATATTTTGGGGTATAAATATAAAACAGGATTGGGAAATAGATAGATATATAGAGAGAGATAGAGGGATAAAGATATGCATATGTAAGTGTGAGAGAGTGCGCATGGAAGAGAATTGAGGTTATGGAAATATCATGAATGTAATAGTCGTTTAGTAAGAAACAAGATGAATAAAGAAGGAGTTTAGAGAGGGTATTGTGTCTTGTGTTCTTACTTGTCTTTATGCATTCATGAATGATAATATACTTCACAGAATGAATTTAATCTATGAATTGGTTATGCTAGAATGCTCATGTATGGATGGGCTAGTTTAGGTAATAATCAAGAACATACATAAGTTAATATCAATAAGAATGGTTCATGCTTCAACCTCCCTTTCCCTTACTGATGCGAAAACCCGGTTCTTGCAGCCCCAATAGATACCTCAGGTGAGACTTCATTTGCGCAAGTAGGTGATGCCGAAAGGGCCGATGTCTTGAGGGTTTTGTTGGCCATGGTAAACCCGAACACCGGGTCTGATAACCCCTGCACACACAAGAAGAAGTCAACAAATGGTTTCATTGTTGGGACTGGTAATTTACGACTAAGGGAATGTTTTGGAGGCCGACTAAGAAAGAAATCATAGACTAGTTGGAATGAAAAGAATGAGACTTCACACAACAAGAGAATAGGAACCCTCGGATGAGTGACGAGCAATGGATGCAAAAGTATGTGTTCATAGATCAACATGAAATTTTCTTTGGTGAATTCCCAGAAATTTTGATCGAGTGGTTGGAATGGTTAGTAGAGAATACATGAAGGTTTAGTGTTGTAGCACATAAGAATTGGACTTCAGAACTTGTAAGGAAACTAAAATTGATAAGTAACCAAACTACTCGAGCAGTTGAATTTTGGTTGGATAGTATACTAGGGGTTATGTTACATAATTTTCCATAGATTGCATTCAGTCATACAATGTTGCAAAAATAATTTTTTTCAAAGGCCCACGTGGGAGGTTCTCTAAATCATTGAATATGTGGATAAATATTTTATTATGGGAAAATCATGTGATGATAATGGAGTCCGACAACTAAATGGTCTTTGCACACATAGGGGAGTTGGAGGATAACATAAGCATCGCCTGAGAAAAGGGAAGAAGCCATGAAAGAGGAAGGAAGGGACTGAGAATGAAAGAAGGTAGTACACTAGAGGAAGACTATGAATTTGGAGAGTTGCGCGGAGGAAGGAGGTATAAAAGGAAAAAGACTGGGGCTAGGAGAGAAGAGTCGCACAGTGAGCCAGAAGTATAGGAACCTTGTGCCCAAGTCCAAATTGTAGAGATACCAAATATAGGAGGCATAGAAGAGGGGTGTTAGTCCAGTCCAGTAATAGAAGAGAGGGTAAGTCCTACTCAAACAAGATCCTACGTTGAATCCATGACCCCATGTGCATCACCACAATCAAAAATAAAATTTGAAGATTTGTTGAAAGCCATCATAGTTATCCAAGGAGGACAAAACAATACCAATCGAAATAGTGTGAGTAGTGAGAAGAGTCAAAATCAAAGTGTACCAACATCACCAAGAGGAGGGAATACACAAACCAAAATGGAAGGGATAGATAATACCCTTAGACTTCCTGAATTCAAGGGAGTAGGGTTAGAGGACCCGAAACAACACGTGTTTGTCTGTGAGACAGTTTGGGCCTCTAAAAATATATAGGATGAAGCAGTGAAGATCGCACAGTTAGTGACAATGTTTAGCGGCCACTCTCTAGTATGGTATATGAAATTACAATGTATTACACCTACCGAATGGGCTAGGACTTTGACATAAATAAATTAAGCACTGTTAAAGGAGTTCAAAAATACGAAGTCAGAATAACAATATATTACTGAAATGAAGGATATCAAACAGGTGAAAATAGAGGTAATATGGGATTACAATCAACACTTTAAGGATGTAATGGGGAGACTGACTTTCTAGATTCCATATCAGCAACATCAAGAGTGGTTCATTGCAGGATTACTACCCCACATTCGTAGACCACTAATTCAACAGAAGGTTGCATCACAACCAGAGGCACTGGAAATCACGATGAAATTAGAGTCATCGGTGGCAGGAGACACTAAGGGAATGGTGCACGTTTAAACACAGTTAGTCTCATTAACAATTCAATTAGTTGAGCTTACCAAAGGAAGGGAAAAATGAGAACAAATTTGGTGTGCAGGACAGAGGGCCACCACAAGGACGATTTCCCAACATTCTCCCAATACTTGGCAATAGGAGCACTGAATCCACTACCCAGGGGAGGATAGTTCGAGACATGTAAGAAATGGGGAAATCATCTTGTAGAGTATCCATTACTCTAGAAATACTATAGTACTCCAAAGAACTTGTTTTGCAATTTTTTCAAATCAGTAGGACATGAAGAAAAGGATTGTCCTACATTCTACCTACTAAGAAAGTGCAGATTGAATATATACCGGATCCAAGAAGAGAATACCGACATGGATGGGAGTGGTGCATAGTATAACACTTAGAAAGGTTTCAATCAGGGGAACATAAAAAAAATTGGCAGAGGCCGATGAAGAGAGAATTTTGGTTGAGGAGGACGAGGATCGATTATATGATAACTGTAATCAACTAGGACATGATCCAGAATTGGATCCAGAAGCCTGATAGGGGTTAAAAATGCTCAAAAATGAAAGTGCTCGGAATGCAACAAAACTAGTGCCATTGCATCCGTCTCGTCTTCCTGATTCCGGCGGTATATTTACTTTGTCAAATGGGCTTTGTATGCAGAAGATATCACGTTCTTTCCGAAAAGCCAAACAGGCAAAAAAAATGGGATGACTGTACAGGTCGTACGGTCCGTACAAGTGATGTGACATCTCCAAGAGGTGACACGTGGGATGCTAATTTGGTGTACGGGCAGACAACTGAACCAATCCAGGGGTGACAGGTGTCACCACTGTAAGGATGACACGTGGCACAGATGACGTCAACAGGTACGGTGGTAGACACGTGGCAGGCTGATAGGGCAGTATGGAAGTTGGCGTGTGGCATGTGACATGGACCACTTGGCAAGTGACACTTGGTAGATTTTTATTGGTGGTTGATGTGCCACGTGGCCCAGTCATAGGCTTCCACGTGGTACCATGTGGTTGGCTCTCCAGTTTGTGTAAAAGTTGTATGGTTCGGCCGGGGTCGAACCGGCGATCTATACTCTGCTCGCATGGTGGTTCTTATTATATATACGACCAAAATATTATTTAAGTTTGTTTTAATGTTTTGTCGGTGGTGGAAAGGGTCGGGGCTTAGCCCCAACCCTTTGCATTACCATACGACCATTCCATATAACCGACGACGCGGGGACTATTGCGGATAGGGCTCTGGCCCTCAGTTCCCAGGCGGTCCCATGTGACCCGGGACCGTTACCACACAACGGGCGTGGGGTTTACAACTACTAGCCGAGATCATATGTCGTTGCCAAGAAACCGGGAGCTAGCGCGAGGACAGGGGGCCAACTCTTAGCCTATGGGCTAGCGCTTGGCCAAAAATAGTCATGTGACCACGAAAAGGGGTGCGCGTCAGATGAAGGGGGATAATGCCCATAAATATATATTCTAAGTGGGTTTTTGGTTATATTTTTTATTTTTAAAATATATTGAGCCTGATTTTAATGCATTTTCTCCATTTTTGGGAGATATTGGGTATTTTTGGAGCCCAAATTTTGGGAGGAATTTGGAGAAGAATAACCAACTTCAGATCTATATAAACCAGGCCTGTTTGAGGCCATGAAGGATAGTCAAGGTCAGTCAGAGCAGATTTATGCTGAAGGGAAGCCAAGCCAAAGCCATTTTTATGCAGGGAAGCTATTGAGGAGCAGACGTTGTTGGGCCATTTCTGGGAGCTCCGGACGTCCGTTTTGCATGTTGTTTTCTTTGCAAGGTTCTAGAGATCTGGAAGAACCTGACCAGATTAGTCTTGTAGCCAATTGGCACTACAACGATGTAATTTTGAGCTTTTGAACAGAAATAAAGAAGCCTCACCCACAGAGACAAAGGCTCGGAGACGTAGGCAAAGTTGTGCCGAACTCTGTTATCAATCTGCATGTTATGGTTTGTTGTCCATTATTTCATTTCAGATCTACACATGTGCATATGGCTGTCATAATTCCTCTTCTTTCCTCATTCTTTCACTAAGTTTTTTCAAATGGTTAATTAACGCATGCAAAATTAAAACTCAACCATAGTCATTAAAAGATCCTATGGATCAGGACACTTGGCTTGAGATTGCCCGAACCCATGTACCACATGCACATATTGCAGAGCAATGGATCACACAACAGAGGAGTGTCCCCAACTAGTTGCAAAATGGAAAGCTAGAGGCAACCCAAATCAGAATCTGCATCAAAATTAGAATGTGCAAATGACATCAGTTGAAGAACATAGTGAAGGACCAAAAATCACAATTGTTACACGTGGAGGAGCTCACACATGCATTGATATGGAAACTCAAGGAAAACAAATGGAGGAGTGGGTAAGGAACTCAATGGGGCCTATGCCAACATTCAACCCACAACATGAAAAATAAACATATCAAAGCATGTGAAAGGAAATACTTGAACCACATGGGGAAGTGTCCACATCATCGCTACCTCATCTAGAAGACCCAACAATACCTGAAAAGTCAAGTGTGAAAGTAAGTACACTAACTAAATTCTTAAAAAGTTGTGTAGAATTGATGAGAGATAGAACTACACTTAGGATATTATACAAAATGATTGATTATTGCGCAAAAGGAAGGGACACCCCTGTCACACAACAAATGGGAAACCAAGTACTGTGCATGAAGAGAACCAATGGGGAATTCAAGTTTAATGCATAGATTGGGGAATACGATGTGGATAATGTTATCCTAGACTTAGGATCGGATGTGAATGTACTACCTAAGAAGACATGGGAGATGATGGGTGAACCTGAATTAATATGGTCCCCTTTCTAGTTAAGGATCTTGAATTAGCATAAGATAGTCCCGATAGGGCAACTAACAGGGGTACCTGTAAACATAGATGGGGTACACAGCATGATATATTTTGAAGTGATTGAGATCATAGACGTTATTCAACCATATACAAATTTAATGGGACTGGAATGGGAAGTTTATAACCAAGAAATTATTAACTTGAAAATAAGGGATATGATCTTTGAGGTTGGGGATCTAAAGGTTATTGCACCCTTGGACCCATCAGAAGGGAAGATATATACAGATTTAATAAGGGCAAATGACATGGACAATTTATATAATTTGATGATGCGAATGGAGTATTATGTCAAGCCAACAATGGATGGTACGCTCAGTTGGAGAAGTTTCAGTTCATGTGCTTCATATTCAGAAGCTAGTCTAGAGAATCGACAACCGATGATGCATGAAGTATCAAATAGAAGATGTTCCTGTATAAACCAATATTTGTGTTGGATTGGAACAAAACTATATGACCCACTCAGGTACAATGGAATAACTGAGATTAATGTGTTTATAAAATCATTCTAATTACAAGTACCTGAACAACAGAGGCTGTTAGCACTAGATGTCATCTTAAAAGCAACTCCAACTAGATGGTGGGTCATGCACATAAAGAGTATTAAAGACTGGGCACAATGTAGTAGACTCATGCAAATACTATTTGGATCTGAAGTAGAAGTAAGTGCGCATAAATTAACAGGAGAACATGACCCAATGGATCATGTGGAAAAATGTAGGGCTTTATGGCGCTCAGTATCAGAAGTAGATTGGACACACTGATTCATACACAGGTTGGATACAATCCTGAGGAATTGGTATTTAGAATTGGAGACGCGCAGAGAGACAATAGTATGGGAAGGATTTTTCTAGATATTCAAAGTCATTTTCACATTTGAACATGAATCTCCCTCCATATAGGCAACCCTATATGCCACCCAAACAAATATCTTCTCGAAGGTAGAATCGGTGGAAGAAGAAGCCCTAGGCAGTGTGCACACAACCAAATTAATGGTCCAGAAGCTATTTGAATGCTATAATTTCACAAAGGAGGAATACAATGAAGGGGACCCCAGGAATGTCCAGGTACCAGATACAGAAGGCACACACACAATATAAGGGCTAGAGTTGGTATCTGCCGCATACACACAACCAATAAATACAAAGCAAGTCAACATTGGGACAATTGAGAATCCTAAGTTTGCGCACATAAAATACTATTGGAACGATGAGACAATTGAGAAGGTGGAAAACTTATTACGATAATATCAAGACTTATTTCCCACTACATTCTTAGAAATGAAGGGGATAGCAGGAGACTTAGGGGAGATGAAGACTCCACTAAAACTAGGAGCTAAGCCAATACGACAAAGGCCGCATAGGTTGAACTCGAGGTATAAGGAGAAGGTTAAGGATGAACTCGATAGAATGCTCGACACTGGCATCAGTGATCCAGTTGAAGAATTCGAATGGATTATCCCTATGGTGGTGTAGAACAAGAATACTGGATGGATTAGGATCTGTGTCGACTTAAGGAAGATGAATGGAACATGCTTACACGACCCATTCCCAACACCATTCACTGATGAAGTACTGGAGAACATAGGAGGTCAAGAAGCGTATTCATTTACTAATGGATTCTATGGGTACCATTATATAAAAATCACATAGGAGGACAAACATAAAACCACATTTTCCATAGAATGGGGCAGTTATCAATACACGGTGATGCATTTGGATTAAAGAATGCCCCTGCAATGTTTTCTAGAGTGGTTGTGCCTGCATTCAAAGAGTTCATACATAAATTTTTGGAAGTGTACTTAGATGATTGGATGGTATTCAGTCTACTATAGTATCATATCAAAGTTATTCAGATCATGTTAGATCGATGCAGACAATGTCAGATTTTGTTGAACTTAAAGAAATGCATCTTTCTTGCACCATTCAAAATTCTACTAGGAAATATCGTATGCAAGAAAGACCTATTGGTTGACCTAGCCAAGATCATCGTTATTTTGGAATTAGCATCACTGACCTCATTCAGAAAACTAAGAGAAAATTTGGGACATATAGGTTATTATAAGAATTTTATTCAAGGCTACACGCAGATTACAACACCCATGGAAAACTTGTTGAAGAAAGAAGTCAAGTTCCAATGGAATGAGGATTTACGGAAGGGGTTGGACACACTGAAACATAGATTGGTCACTACACCCATTTTAGTCTTCCCATATTGGAACAAATATTTTCATGTCCATGTCGATGCATCATCCATTGCACTAGGCCCAGTGCTCTCACAACCAGGCGAATGCACAATTGATGATCCAATTGCATTCGCAAGTAGGAAACTATCTATATCTAAAAAAATTATACCACTACCAAATGGGAAGTCTTGGCCATGGTCTATGTGCTCTAGAACTTCAGACATTACCTACTTGGGTCTCACTTCAAAATGTGCATAAACCATTTTGCATTGAAATACTTAGTCAATAATACTATCTTAGGAGGCAGAATATGAAGACGGTTGTTACTATTTCAGGAATATGATTTTGAAGTCATCGTAAAACCAAGGAAACTGAATGCAGGACCAAATAATCTCTCACAGATCTTGACAGGAGAGGATGCAGGTAATTTAGGTGACAATTTACCAGATGCACAATTATTCGCAGTTAGGATAGTGGATGATTATTTCGTGGACATTGTGGAGTTTCTACATATTGGTGTGGCTCCCTCCGACATGAAAGTGGCACAAAAGAAACAATTGGTAGTCAAGGAAGCAGACTATCAACTAATTGCAAGGAACTTGTATAATTTAGGGGCAAATGGAATCTTGAGGCATTGCATACTAGAACACGAAAGAACAACCATATTAGAGGAAGAACACAGTGGGATTGTTGGAGAAAATTACGCAAGCAAAGCAACGACATAGAAGATTGTATGCATAGGGCTTTGGTGGCCTACACTATTCAAGGACACGAAAGAGTATTGTTAGTCCTGCGATGTATTCCAAGGAGTGGGTAAACCATCTCAACGTGATGAAATTCCATTAAATCCAAAAGTTACGTTGCAAACATTCAATAAGTGGGCTATTGATTTTGTGGGTCCTGTCAACCCACACACAAGGAGATTAGGAGCAAGGTACATCATCACTGCAACCGAGTATTTAACCAGGTGGGCAGAAGAATCACTAATTACTGAGTGCATTGTAGAGACTATTGCATGATTTCTATTTGAGAATGCACTCACCAGGTTTGGATGTCTACGCATATTACTTAGCGATTAAGGTACACACTTTCTTAGCCAAACCATTGATGCATTAACTGAGGAATTTCATATTCATCATCAGAAAAGTACACCATATCACCCTCGCGTTAATGACACAGTAGAATCTTTCAATAAAATTTTGGAGAATGCTTTGATAAATATTTGCAATGTTGGAAGGGACGATTGGGACTTACACATCCATGTGATATGATGGGCATACATAACTACAAATAAGAAGCTGACAGGGAAGACACCATTCTGGTTGGTCTATGGATAGGAAGCAATAATTCCAATGGAGTTCATTGTACCTAGTCTGCGCATTGAAACCATCATTGAGCTCTCAGACACAAGTGCAATAGAGGAGAGATTGGCGCAGTTAGTCTAGTTTGAGGAGTACAAGTTTTTGGCTGGATAGGTGCAAAAATCTAGAGAGAAGTCCTAGCATGATCGACATATTAGAACAAAGAAATTCCAATTCGATGACTTGGTCCTTCTATATGACAGTAAGTATCTACAACACCCAAGGAAGTTTCACATGCATTGGTTAGGGTCGTATGTGACCCAACATATAACAGAGATAGGTGTTGCATGGTTGGGAACCTTGGATGGACAGATCTTGAACAAAATGGTGAATGGAATTCAGATGAATCTCTATAGATATAGTCAACCATTTGTGCAGTTACCTATGCAACATAGAAACCCATGTATTATAGTAGATCTACCATAGTAGCAAGAAAAACATGAAAAACCACATAAAAAGTAGAAAAAGGGAAAAACAATAAAAATTTAGTGATAGGAGACAAAAACATAATAAGCAGAATCCCAAGGTATCAGAACTTGCACACTTGAACTATTCATCTTACACGAAGTGAACACTAAGTCAAGATCAACGAGAAGATATGGATAGGCCCTCCTGCGACGAGAAACACATTATTGTGTTGGTCGACACAAAAAGATCGTTAAATACAGTCAGGCACAGAAAATATAGCTGGACGACTGGTGTGATGGGTCATTAAAGCGCTGTATACAAATTTACTCATGAAATCCATCAGAAATCATAGCCAATCGACGGTACGTAGGAGAACTCACTTGAAGGATTTTGTAATTAAGATGCAATGATGACACAACTCATGAAATCCGATGGTGGAGGGGATGAGTTAGTTAAAATAGGATGGGACAAGTACGGTCGAAATGAAACCACAACAACGTAAGAACATTGTAAGTGGAACTCATTTTTTGCATATCATATTGAGAAGATAGGAGAGACCTAGAAAGAATAGAGTCGAACTTCAGCTCACTGAGCAGGCACTTTAGACAAATGGGGAAAGCTCCGTCGGGAATACCTGTTGATACTGAAAGGGGGGTGAATCAGTATCAAGTACAATTTAAAACCTTTTTCAACTTATACTTAAACCATTCAACTATATCCAATGAGAAATGAACAATAGTATAAGATTTACATCAATACACCA
>JZKD02S2164064.1:347143-363204 GCA_000966675.3 Picea glauca
TCTTTCATTAATAGAAATCGTGTATTACTGTATCTCTGTGTTTATGGTTGCATCTCTGATATATTTATGTTATATTACTGGATATACGCGATATCTCTGTGCATTTCTTTATTATTTCTCCGCTCTCATTTCGTGCCGAAAATAATCTGAATCAAACCCTCTAGCAGATTTAACCATTTCTCTGCAGCATCTGCATCTATTTGGCCTTCAAATAAATGGATATCAAATTTAACTTGTACCTTGAAGGGTGTCACACCTCCAAAATGGCTTCTTTTTTAGGGTGCCTCACCCGTCATTGGCAGTCATCAAAGGATCTAGGTAAAGTTGTCCATCATCTTATTCTTCTGTCACGCAATGGATTCCTCAAGAAACACATTGAAAAGATCTCTTGCTCCATCATCTCTCTTTTCTTCCACCATGGGAGGTTGCTTGGGATTGTGAGAGAGGTCGTCCCCAAGTGAAGCTAGCTTGAGACCCAACTCTCTATACCCTGACCTCATTAGGGAAACACACCAAGAAATAACAAGGATCATTATTATTTATATGATACCATTGATACATATTGTATAAGGAATGAAATGAAACACACAAATAAATATATCCAAAAACACAATAATACAGTGAAACCCAACTTCCATTAATGAATGAAACAAAAAAAATATTTAGAACACAAACTAGCTAGAATAGTGGTAGCTTCTCTCTGAAGAGATAGAGATGTCAACTATGCTCGTTCACAAAAGCTATTGCAAGAGACCAAAGGAATGGCCTTTTAACATAAATCAATAACCTTAATGGTCAAAAACCCATTTTGAGGCCGATTGGGTGCACTGTGTTAACAATACATAATTCATCTTTATTTATTCTAAATGTAGCAACAATAAATCACTGACATAATAACTGGCACATTGATTTCTTCATTCAAATGGTTTCAATCCATAATAACTTACTGCTTGCTTTTTTTAATCTTAAGATTCTAATTTCCCTATTTTATTTCTTAAAAAACTTGATTAGGAAGATGAATTAATATTTTTCCTATGGTTTTGACAAAGTGAGTTGATGGATTAAATTTGGACATATCTATGGTGAAAATAATAGCCTAATGTCAAATGTAATAGCACTTATGGTTATAGACTTTCTCATTTTTTCCCTTTGGTTATTTGCAAAGTTTGGATCATAATTTTCTTGTTGCATTGGACACTTTGATCTAAATTTCTTTAATTCTGAACGACAATCTCTTCCCCTTGAGTATCATAAGCAATTGAATGTCTAATTTAATCAAGTAAATATAGTGTGAAGTATATGCAACAATTTACTTAATCTTGCACAGACCCAATGTTAATTGTTTTTAGAATTCAGGTGCCCTACATGATGAATTATTAGTATAATCAATGAATTTGGGATTTCCGTTCTTTGTTGTCATATTGTGGATGGTTAATGGTAAATTTTGCATCAACAATAGTTCATATTTGACATCATTGAAAGAACAAACATACACTCTATAAACATCAGTTCATATTTCATTAAATCCTTGAGCATTTCATATCTCACAAAGTTCATAAAACCATTGATAGTTGTTGGGCTTGAACCTTCTCATAATCTTCTCTTATTGCTACATCGACATGTCCTATTTGGACATCTTCAACTAGCAATGTTGAGCTCTTTGTGAGTTTGGGATTTAGAAGTTTCCTTCACCTTTTAAGACCTATGGATTTTCATCTTTGATATTGAGTGAGTTGGATGAGTGAGTCAACTTGAGTTGAGCTCCTTCATCATATACCAAATGATTAGGTTTAGGTTGACATAGGGATTCCCCCCTAGGACAAGATGATTTTCCTTAGTTTGAAGTGTGGGGCAAGGCCACCGAGGTGGTAGTGGGTGGCATTCCTATAGTGCCTCTAGGATCTCCTACCGAGGTGAGGACTTTTCCTCCCAGTGTAGATTTTGAGAGATAACAAGCTGGTTACTGGTGATGATTGCCAGAAAATAGGGAAAAATTTAGGGGCTAAATTTTGCCCATGGGCTAATTTTCCATGTTTTTCCCCAAAAAAAGATTAGCCATTCTAAAAATTATTTGCTCGAATTCTATAGGACAAAATTATTTTACCTTAAAAATTGCCAAAATTTTATAAAAACTATATAAAATCCTTAGAAATTTGAATATTTTAACAAAAATATCACCAAACATTTATAATTGAGATATAAAGGACCAATAAGATTCGCCAAAGTTTCTACATTTCAAAATAAATTTCCATCCTTAAAATTATCCCTGCCAGAAAAAATCCAAATCATAGAATATTTAGACTTCTCTCAATAAAATACCTTTTAACATAAACATATGTTTTTTAAAATATAAATAATTCATATATTTCAAATATTTACACTTCCAAACTAAATGCAACTACATAATTTTTAAAATAATAAAATACTTGTATATATAATAAATGTTTAATTTTCTATAATATATATATAGATATATAATTCATTCATATTAATTTTTATCAATATATAATATTTAATTATAATTTTTTTACATAAATTTAGTAACCTGAAAATTATAAATTTAGTAACTTGAAAATTTTAAATTATTGAAAATGTCTAAATTATAGAATTTTTTTAAATTCTTGCATTACCTCTGCATCGTTGCATGTTTGTAAGTCTTTGTGTGTTTTTCAATAGGTTCCTTTAACCAAACGCTTTGTAAACTTTTATCATAAGATAGAAGAGGAGAGGCAGATCCCAAGAGTCACAAATTTTGAAGGGGAGTGTGTACCATGACATGAAAAGAGATTCAAATTTATAATGGAAGAGTACGAATATAAATACATGAAATCTTAATGAGAGTGTTGTTTTTAAATGTAACTCTATTAGAAAGCATACTATATCATTGTTCACACATTGCATTCTCTGATCTCTTAAATCTATTGTGTCGATAATATAATTTAATTACTATATCATTTTTTTTTTCAATTTATATGGTTCAAATCTATTAAATCGATTGTGTTGATAATATAATTTAATTATTTTATCATTTTGTTTTTCAATTCATATTGTTTAGATTTTGTTGTTGTAAATTGTTTTTTTAGTTAATCAAAGAAATTCATATTAATTGAAAAAAATGTTCATAGTCTATGTTGTTGGCTTGTTACTAGGGAAATCGGACTAGCAACATAAGAGTAGTTGCTTTATCCGAAATGTTTGAGAGGAAAAGTGAGTCCATAAGCTATGCAAAGAGTAAAACCAAGAACTATCTTCAAAATGTCTTAAACTGGAGGCCTACGACATATATCTTGACATCTAGATTGTAGATAGGCCAGAAACATTCTGCTTCTATAATAAAATAGCCAACAAACCAGTAAACATTGCGTTTAGGAAATCATACATGGGTGTGATTAGCATCATCATTAGGAACGTGAGGTTGGTCGTCACAGAGCACTGAGAAATCCAATCCCGCTAGTTTCTCAGCCAACAATGACATTTTTTGGTCAACCCCTTTAATCTATAGTTGCATGTTGTTCAACTGAAACAAAATTTCATTGTATGCTTCATTTCTCTTCACCGGCACCTTGTCCATCAAGGATTTCATATGTTAGTATAGGTCCTCTGTCTTTTGCTACTTTGTTTCTCTGGTTTGAGATGTGCCTGTGTTTGAAACCTATGGATGAATGTTAACGTCCACATCCTTATTTAAGACAAATTGTCGTTGCAAACGAACTTCGGTCTCTTCCAAATCAATTTCCTCCTTAATTTTCAGGGGTGTGTTGGCATGATAAATCTTTGCAGATTCCTCCGCACTCAACTGTGCTAGTGAAGCATGAAGCCTCCCATGACGTTTGCGACCTCTGGCCATGGGGACACTCTAGAGTAAGAAACAAGCACATGAAATGAAGCGGGGTTCTGGGGAGACACAAGAAAGAGCTACAGGAACCAGGGTATGCACCAGAGACCAGAACATGTGAAGAGAAATAATAAGGTAGGCCTTTGGGCACATAGAACAACCCCATGGAGGAGGCGCACAATGCCCATGAAGGAAAATTGAGATGACCTTGCTTCGAATCCCAACCAAACATGGAACATTCATTTCCAAAGCGAGAGAAAGAAACATCCAAAACCACCACAATACAAAGGAAGTTACTATCATTAAGGAGGTGTTACCTGCCAAATCTTCAACACCTACTATCATAAACCATTGCATGCTACAACTACAAGGAAAGCCTTGCAGGTGGGGCCTCTAAAGTCGAGCAAAAGACACAGTCATGAGAACTTGAAATAGTGCCTATCATTACCATTATTGTGTCCCTACCACCCCATCCATGGTTTTTGTTGTAAATTGCTAATATGAGTCACTTCATTAATTTCTCTAGATAAAAGGGTGAATTGTTAATATTAATAAGTTTCTTAATTTCTCCACACATAAAAGGGTAAATATATGAAGGCTTTGAATGCTTCCTAATTTGAATGCCTCCTAATTTGATTTAGGTGTTTCAACCTACTAACCAAAAAGTGAATATGCACATTATGAGATTTTTTAATACTATTATGGAATTTTCTACTATTCACAACGTGTAACTCAATACTAAACAAAAAGTGAATATGCACATTATGAGATTTTTTAATACTATTATAAAATTTCCTACTATTCACAACGTGTAACTCAATACTAACCAAAAAGTATGCATATTATGAGATTTTTTAATACTATTATGGAATTTTCTACTATTCACAACGTGTAACTCAATACTAACCAAAAAGTGAATATGCACATTATGAGATTTTTTAATACTATTATAAAATTTCCTACTATTCACAACGTGTAACTCAATACTAACCAAAAAGTGAATATGCACATTATGAGATTTTTTAATACTATTATGGATTTTTCTACTATTCGCAACGTGTAACTCAATACTCTACACTACATCTTCTTGATGTCTCTTATTCACAACGTGTAACTCAATACTCTACACTACATTTTGATGTCTCTTATTAATTAAATAATAGAAATCTATGATTTCTTTCATTCTATTATTGGTTCGTTCACCTTTACCAAAAATACATACTTAATAAATTCTATAACATGTTGTCCTTTCAACCTACCCTTTGGCTTTATTGAAAGACATTCCTCTTGCCTTAATGTGTAAATTGTAATTCTCCACGACATGTACCACACTAAACCTCAACTTCAACATGTTGCGATAATCCATTAGACTACCCACTAATCTTGAAGCGATTTTTTGCAATCACACCTACTATCAATGCATTAAGATAATAGCTTTTGGAGGAATCCTAGCCAACATGATTCCCACCCTAGAGCTAAATCCTTTCACAAATCCTTTGTCATTATTTACTCACAATAAATGATTTACATAATTTATCATAGCCACACCCATACATCATGTTTCATGCTATTTTCCTCAACTTCAACATAAAGTTATTTATTTTTGTATAACATGCATAACATCATGATGAAACTATCTTGTAATAATTTAATTTTCACACACGCACATATTTCCATTTAATTTTCACACAAGCACATATCTCCATCCCATTGACATTGTCTATTAAAGAGCAAACTAATAATGTAAGAAAACAATCATCTTTCCCACTATAAATTAATTTGATGAGAATCTAGAAATTTCATACATAGTAAAAAAAAATCCACCATAATTAAAATCTTATGCATGATCGATAATGTTTTAAGGGTTTTGCTTAATTTAAATTGACTCAAATTACACAAAATTTAGACAAAATTCAGAATCAACTAAAAACTAACTACCCTATATAGTTGGAGGAAAGTTAACTATACTATTAAACTCCATCTATTAGGAGAGAAGTAAAAAACATTTCTTCTTCTTTTTTTTTTCAAAGAAAAAAACTAGTAATTTTATTTCTAAGATAGAAATAAAATTACAATTTAAGAGGCTCAAGGCATTCCATGACATTCCACTCACTGATAAGCCAAAAAAGAACCATTTATCCCAACAAGTACAATTCTTCACACAGTTAAAAAGTAAACAAAACATAAATTTCACTTTTTACAAAAGGTTTCTGTAAATTTTTAATAACTTTTTCTGCAAAAATCTTCATAAAAAAGTAACTAACTAAGGAATCTTAAAATCATCATCTGAAGATAACGTCGAACACCTTTAAGATAGTGTGAGCATCCCATTCCTAAAAAACCAGAGAGATATTATGCTAGTTGGAGCTAGGAGTAATGAAAATAGTCAGTGGAGGCATCTTGGCTTTTTCTTGGACTTTCCATTAGTCTTGATCCATTTCCAATCCAATTTTGGAGAGATGATCCACTTCAATGTTCCTTTCTTTGTAGACATGATCAAAGGTAAGGTGAGAAAAATCTTGTAGGTTGTTTTTGATACTTTGGAAAAGATTCATGAGCGCATAATTCTGTAAGGTGTAATCCCCATTCATCCAGTTTATGACTAACTAAGAGTCTCCATAAATATGAAGCTAAGAAATTCACCTTTCCCTGGCTAGATGATTGGTGAGTTTTAGGGCCATGATCTCACTGAAATTATTGGTGGCTTCCCCAAGTCCTGTTGAGAAGGAGATGATATGATTGTTTGAGAGATGGAGTACTTTCCATGCCCCTCCCTTAGAGGGGCCCCCTTGAACTGCCCCATCAAGAAAAAGACCAAGGGAAATCTATTTGAATTTGAGGGTTTTGATTCCTACTAGAGAGCTTTGTCTGAGTGATTTGGGGATAAGTAGCAAAGGTGGCTAAAGTTTGTATGGCATTGATCTATGAGGATGTATTCTTGTCTTAAAAAATGGAGTGATTGTGTGCTATTCTTATTCCCCAAGCTACGATAAGGGGAAGTGTTTTGTATTTTTTTGAATGCTGATTGTTGAGCTAGTTTTCCAAGGCTTCATCTATTGAGATGCCCTCCCAAACACATGAGCGCCCTAAGGTCCTTTGTAATTCCTCCCAAACCTCCTCCGAAAATTTGCAATCCATAACAAGATGATAATTAGTCTCAATGTCAAATATGCATAAGCAACATTTATCAGGTCCCTAAAAAGATCTCTCTTGCAACTTGTCCCATGTAAGAGCTTTGTTGTGCAACATGAGCCACATGAAAAGTTTTTCTTTTGTCGGGCATTTTAATTTCCAGAGCCTTTTCCCCCACCAAGGTGGAGGTTTAGGAATGATTTCATGGGCAAGAGTTGAGTAACCCATTCTCAAAACATATCCTCTTCAAGGGTTTAATGACTAGATCCACTGATCTTCTTGATCTAGAAGAGAGAGAGAGGTATTTTGGAGTGCTTTGATGTAGTTGTCCCAACAAGGGGCATGATTCTCCTCTATTCCAAGTTCCCTAAAATCAACCACCAAATTCGACCATTCACATAATCTCTTCTCATGATTTGATTTTGATAAAAGAAACCTGATCTATTTAGCATTCAAATAAGCTAAATATGAAGCATGTGGTTGTCTTAGCAGCCTATCCAAGGGTCTTTTCCTATGAGGACCTATGACCCATTTCTAATTTTCCATATCAACCATTTGTGTATGAGAGAGAAAGCATTGAAGATAACTTTACAAATCATGGAACTCTTTTGAACCTTTTTATCTGGTTTCCTTCCATTCTTCAATGGAGTCTTATAAGAAATATTTTTCCTTGATGACTGGTGCCTAGAGTCTTGTACCTTGAATCAATCAATCTCCACACATTTTTTTGGCTACAAGAACATTGGAGAACATGAAGACATTTTTCATCCCCCATCTCCCTAGGGCTTGGGCATTGGGGATTTGCCAATTTCCTCCATGAGGCTAGAACCACAGGTTTTTTTATCTTCGCAGCCAGCCCAAAAGAAGCGATAAAAGAGCTGGTGGACTTTACCTAAAATGCCTTGTAGGAAATATTTTTCCTTGATAACCGGTGCCTAGAGTCTTGTACCTTGAATCAATCAATCTCCACACATTTTTTTGGCTGCAAGAACATTGAAGAACATGAAGACATTTTTCATCCCCTCTTGGGCATTGGGGATTTGCCAATTTCCTCCATGAGGCTAGAACCACAGGTTTTTTTTATCTTCGCAGCCAGCCCAAAAGAAGCGATAAGAAAGCTGGTGGACTTTACCTAGAATGCCTATTAGTATCCAAGCAAGAGAGGTCCAATATACTTTCAAAAACCACTTTTACCGACGCCAAACGACCGGCTGTACTCAAGAAAGCAATTTATTACACCAAGTGTTCACTTTCCTCTCTATCTTTGTCACGAGCCAAAGCCACTCGTTTTTGCGATAGCCGTTTTCTTTGAATGTGAAACCCAAGTAAAATCCTATCCCTATATCTTCGATCTACATAGAAAGAATTCTGGAGATGGAGCTATTTTCCTCTTCGGAGAAACCCCAAAACCCAGGAGTATATAGAGGATTTTTCTTTGTCAATGAACATTCATACGGCTTTGCAGAAAATGCCAAGGAGATCAAGTAAAAGACACTGCAACCCAGGTTTGGAATGTGACATCCAACCCACCTGTCAAATTTTACGATTAAAACCAATTTACCATACCATAAGTATTGAACATTTCAACAAATATTCATGATGGGTATTGAATAGCTGTGACAGTATTTGACAGCCCGATCAATTTACCGTCAAATTCTATCCCTTTGCAACCATCGATGCTGTCACAAGTTCTTGATTTCGCTTACTGTGGGTTACAGAAGGAGATGACGCAAATTAAGTTTTTCCTAGACTTATCCGCCCATTGGGGAAAGGATAATGTAAAGATATTCCTCATACGCGGAAGCGAACCTAGCTCCGGAGAACAGAAAGACAGTTCTTTGTATGCAGAGGAGGACCTAGCTTCTTCGCTTGTCAGCAGGCATGTAGTTCATCTTGTCACAGTTCACTTCCTTTCACTCTGCCTGCTCTGCAACAAAGAGAAGAGATGAACATGTTCTTGATGCAGAGAAATTAATGTCAACAATGGCGGTGTTATGGTAGGACTTTTCTTCCCCTGCCTTGCTTACACATTGTGTAGGATGGATATGTCGCTATTTTTCATACCATCTTCTTCTTGTCTATTTCCCTTTCCAGCGGCCAATGAAGCTTCATTTTGTCAGTCCTCTTCCTCTAACTCTGCCTGCTCTGCAACAAAGAGAAGGGATGAACATGTTGTTGGTGCAGAGAAATTAATGTGAACAATGGTGGTGTTATGGTAGGACTCTTCTTCCCTGCCTTGCCTGTAGGGTGGATATGTCGCTATTTTTCCTACCATCTTCTTCATGCCTATCCCCCTTTCCAGCGGCCAATCAAACTTCATTTTGTTACAGTCCACTTCATCTCACTCTGTCTTCTCTGCAACAAAGATAAGAGATGAACATGTTGTTGGTGTAGAGAAATTAATGTGAACAATGGCGGTGTTATGGTAGGACTTTTCTTCCCCTGCCTTGCCTAGACATTGAGTAGGATGGATATGTCGCTATTTTTACTACCATCTTCTTCATGCCTATCCCTCTTTCCAGTGGCCAATCAAGCTTCATTTCATCAGACGCATCTGCTTTCTTATCATCTCTGTTTTTATTTTTATGGCACCTCCATTGTTGTTGCACATCGAAGTAGGAATAAAGTGAATAAAACCAAACAAGTTTCGGCATGTGCCAACGCACTTAGCAACCAAAATCAATTCACACAAAATATACAGAGACACAAACGGAGCAATGCTTTCATATGGAAGGAGACGATCAGAGGTTATGCGAAAAACGGCTTCTGGGACAAAGCGCTGAAAATGTTTTATCAAATGCAACGTGCAGGCATAGTCCCCGACCAGTCGGTATTTCTTTCTGTACTCAACGCATGTGGCAGCCTATCAGATCTCCAAGCAGGGAGGAAGATTCACGAAGATATCATTGCAAGGGGGTTTGAGTCAGATGCTTTTATCTGTACTGCGCTGGCGTCAATGTATGCCAAATGCGGGTGTTTAGAGAATGCACGTCAAGTGTTTGAAAAAATGCCTGAACAAAATGTTGTGTCATGGACTGTAATAATTGCTGGTTATTCCCAGAACGGCTATCCCACTGAAGCCTTGGCTTTCTTCAATGAAATGCAAGTCCAAGGTATAAAACCCAACTCCATCACTATTATCAGTGTTCTGCCCGCTTGTGCTGATTTATTAGCTCTTGATCGAGGTAAGCAGATCCATGGTTATGCAATAAGAAGTGGATTTGAATCTGAGGTTGCTGTGGTCAATGGGCTTGTAAACATGTATACCAAATGTGGGGATGTTAACATTGCCCACAAACTGTTTGAAATAATGCCTGAACGAGATGTTGTATCATGGACTGCAATAATTACTGCCTATTGGCAGAGTGGCCACCCCAATGAAGCCTTGGCATTTTTCTCTGAAATGCAAGTCCAGGGTATAAAGCCCGACTCATTCGCCATAGTTAGTGTTTTGCCTGCATGTACGCATCTATTGGCTCTGAAACAAGGTAAGCAGATCCATGGTTATGCAATACGAAGTGGATTTGACTCTAATGTTGTAGGTACTGGGCTTTTGGACATGTATGCCAAATGTGGGAATGTGAACATTGCCAACAAATTGTTTGAAAGAATGCCTGAACGAGATGTCGTGTCATGGACTGCAATGATCGCTGCTTATTCCCAGAATGGCCATCCCCATGAAGCCTTGGCATTCTTCAATGAAATGCAAGTGCAGGGTATAAAACCTGACTCATTCACCATGGTCAGTGTTCTTCTTCCTGTGTGCGCTGATTTGTTGGCTCTGGAACAAGGTAAGCAGATTCATGGTTATGCAATACGAATTGGATTTGACTGTGATGTTATTGTAGGGACTGGGCTTGTGGACATGTATGCTAAATGTGAGAATGTTAACATTGCCCACAAATTGTTTGAAAGATTGCCTGAACGAGATGTTGTGTCATGGACTGCAATAATTGCTGCTTATTCCCAGAATGGCCATCCCCATGAAGCTTTGTCATATTTCACTGAAATGCAAGTCCAGGGTATAAAACCCAACTCAGTCACCATGGTGAATGTTCTTCCTGCGTGTGCCCATTTATTGGCTCTCGAGCAAGGTAAGCAGATCCACGGTTATGTTATACGAAGTGCATTTGAATCTGATGTTGTTGTAGGCACTGGACTTGTGGGCATGTATGCCAAATGTGGGAATGTTAACATTGCCCACAAATTGTTTGAAAGAATGCCTGAACGAGATGTTGTGTCATGGAATGCAATGATCTTGGCATACGCAATTCATGGACAGGGTGAGGATGCGCTTGCTCTTTTTACTCAAATGCAAAAGGCAGGCACAAAGCCGGATCATATCACTTTCACTGCTATTTTGACTGCCTGCTCTCATGCAGGGTTAGTTGACCATGGCTGGCAATACTTTGAGTGCATGAAGTCTGATTATGGCCTTGCACCTAAGCTGGAGCATTATGCATGCTTGGTTGACCTTCTTGGGCGTGCGGGATATCTAGATGAAGCGCATGACATTATCAAAAAGATGCCATTAGAGCCTGACGCAAATGTGTGGGGAGCCTTGCTTGGGGCCTGCAAAATTCACTGCAATGTTGAGCTTGGAGAGCAAGCTGGAAAACAGCTTTTTGAATTAGAACCAAACAATGCTGGATATTATGTACTGTTGTCAAACATCTACGCTGAGGCACGCAGATGGGAGGATGTAGTAAAGTTGAGGACAACGATGAAAGAAAGGGGAGTGAAGAAGCAACCAGGATGCAGCACAGTTGCGGTACATAGAGAGGTTCATACATTCCTCGTGGGAGATAGAACCCATCCTCAATCTGAAAAAATTTATGCAATGTTCGAAACCTTGTATGGGCAAATGAAGAAGGCAGGTTATGTGCCTAACACTAATCTTGTGCTGCAGGATGTGGATGAGGAGGCTAAAGAAAACATTCTATGTAGTCATAGTGAGAAGCTAGCCATTAGTTTTGGGATCATCAATACAAGCCCAGGCACCCCCATCTGGATCATGAAGAACCTTCGTGTGTGTAGTGACTGCCACAATGCCATCAAGTTCATCTCCAAGATTGTTGGACGAGAAATTATAGTGAGAGATGCAAACCGGTTCCACCATTTTAAGGGCGGATTGTGTTCTTGTGGAGATTACTGGTGATGCTAGTTGAACCACGCATTGAATATGTTTATGATTTCAAATATATATGTTGCATGCCGTTACTTTGTTAGGCAGAGTATAATATATACACAAAGTGAGGCATGTGTTGACCTAAATTGGGTGAGTTTTTTGATATGATGATATGCTGAAGCCATAAAGAATGTCTAAACAAACACACTATATGGAATTGTGTCAAGTAATTGACATAATATAATACAGATTGGATGCAAACTCTGTAATATATTTAACATATGTACCCTTGCCTGGTTTTTGTGTTGGGTGCTCTTACGAACTGCATAACAAAAGGTTATATAAGCGATTAGATGTTGGATTACGAGTTTAATATGATTGTTTTGTAATGTAGTTATTTCATAGTCCATTGCTAAGATTTCTCTAATCTTGGTAAAATCAAATCCAATTAAACAGGCAATAAAATCAAATTATAGTCATTAGAAATAGAAAATGAACATAAATGACGATGAACAGATAGAAGAAACACTTGCATCTAGAGCAGAGACATATGGCATTTCATAATAATACTGAATTATAATTATGTATGTAATATTATTTTCATATGATGACTTGTCTATGATATTTAAGAGATATTTCTAAATCTTCTGAATAGAGTTTGGAATGGTGTTTAATAAGAGATCTTTCTAAATCTTCTGTATAGAGTTTGGAATGGTGTTTAATTTATAAGGTTATTTGTTAAAATAACAATTTTATATGCTAAATTGATTGATAGTTTTCTTCACTTGTATTTTGTCACTTGACCTGGTTGTTATTGTAAGAGTATTTATAAGCAACACATAGCATGCCCCTCCACAATCTTTGAAGTAAAATATCTTTTTATTATGCTCGAAACATCGTATTTTCATGGTATTTGATATTAGAGTTGATTGTGTTTATTTATTGAAGATATTTTATTAGGAGGACACTTTGGTAGAGAAATTCTGTGTTTTCCACCCTATTTAAGTAAATCAGATGTTTGACTATGCACGGGTTGAACAATGAGATGTTTCAAAAATTTAAGAAAGTGGTTGTTAAAGAACAAACAACTTTCAAACAGAGAATGGAAATATTATTTTTTCTTGGTTAAAGAGTGATACTTTAAAGGAGCAAACTCTTTGAATGATTGTAGCTCAAGCAAAATAGAATGTGAAAAATAAAGATGTTAAAAAAAGAGTCAGTAGATAGAATTTTAGTAAAGCAAGAGAAATTTAAAAAAGTTAAAGATAATAATGATCTACTTCTTAGAGATTCTTCAATGGATTCTACTATAAGTTCACAAGGTGCAATTTTTGAATATCTGAAAGGATGGACTTGCAATGTAGCAATATAACAACCACAAAATTTAATACAAACCTTTTCATTTTTGTTAAAGAGGATATCCACATGAAGGGATATATGGTTGCAAAATCTTCTAAAGGCAAGGAGCAAGTAATGCAACTAACAAATTATTGATAAAATATGAGGCAAACTATAAGGAGCCTCTTGCTATAGTGATAAATCTCATAATGGAATAAAATGTCTATTATTAGTGATTTATTGGGAGCAAAATTTTTCCAATTGACATTTTATTTCTAGTTAATTTTAAAGGGGGCCTAAATTTTTGTGACAAGGATTCTTATTTGTTTCACATAATGTTCTCTAAATATATTTAACACATCATAAATAGACAAATAAAATTGATATGTTTAATGTAAATTCACCAAGTTTTAACACCATGAAATAAGGGTAAGAGTGATGTTCTACTTGGAAGAATCTTGAACAACACTTTTACTGCAATTTGCCATGAAAAGTGAATGTCATTTTTGTTGATGATAAGTTTGATGACAAAGGGTAAGTGTTATCTATTTGGAAAAAACTTGAACAATACTTGTACTACATTTTTTCATGATGATTTTAGGTAATTTTTGTTTGTGATAAGTACTATGACAAAGGGTAAGTGTTATTTTCATTGGAACACTTACAAAGCTTTTGATCCCAATGACCATCATTGTGGAGATTTTGTCTATCTTGTTTCAAAGGCTCATGGTGTTGGCTTTTAAGGTGGTGCCCAACCACTCACTTGTTACTGGAAATAACAAGAATAGTGGCTACATAGAGCACTTGGTTAAGGAAGAGGAGGGGATTAACAAGGACAAAGTCATCACTATTGTAGCAAGATCGAAAACCCCATTTTGAAGGAATGCAAGGTGAATTTTATGTTGGATTTGTGTGTTTATATAATTTATATTGAACATTGCTATTGGGTTCTTGTTTTCTAGATCTAGAACCAGAAAATTTGTGGTTTGGAAGATGTCATTATTTTTATACTTGATTGAGTATATTTCATTGTTAATTACAATACAAATTTTATAGACAATGAGAACAAATCCATGCATGACCAAGCAAACCAAATTGGTTTTCTTTGTTGTATTTTTTGAACTGAAGATTGACTATTTATTTGAGTTTTATGAGTTTCTTCATATTTGTTTTTCGTTGTCTAATGATAACCATTGTAAGGTCTAATCTATGAATTTACCCATTTCATGTAATTAAAGCTATATTTGGTTCACATAAAGAGAAATCCCAACAATGTTACAATTTGTATATATTATTTCTACTAGAAACATTGTCGTATATTCCTATGTGCATTATCTTGAAATTTATATCTTCACAAAATTGCAATATCATTGTAAAGTGTTGTCCATTAAGTCATTATTGAATTTCAATTACTCACTTATATTTAATATAATTAAATAATTTTTTGGAGTTGGACATCATTGTCAAAGTGTTTTTAGATTCAATGATGTTTTGTTGATCTATGCAATAAACAATTTAACTTCATGGTATTAAGAAAAATCTCAATAAATGAGTTCTATAGAATATGGTGTTGGAGCATTGTCATGGATGAAATGCATCGCCTTGAAAATGTACAAACTTATATTTGTTTGGGGTGTCCTTTTTGTTGTGTATTTTTTAGACTTTAAGTTGATGATATTCAACCATAAAACCACGTTTGACAAATAAGCAAATTAACTTCAGTGACTTTGATATTTTGTTATTTATTGTAAACTTGGGTGTTGTGAATTTGTTCTTGTGAATTAGTGTTTAAGGTTTTGTAGTAGTAATAATGGGGTGCTAGGTAAGAACCATGAACCCTTTTTCTAAACACTTTTTAGCCTATATATAAATTTTCTTCTTTGTTGCTCCTAATAACTTTTAGTCTTGGTATGAATCCAAGATTTTCTTTCTTATTTTGTCTACACTTTCACACTAAGTGGATATTTAACACTAGCCTTTACAATGAGTGACCAAAACACCAACTCTAATATTCTTGGCATTTATATCATAGAAGAGAAGATACATCTAAACCATACTCGTCAGAAATCATCGCTCATGATCTCCATTTTTTTTTAACTTCATCATTATGCTTATACGTTGCATTAACATTCTCTAGAATCTTGGTTGAGATTCCATTTGGAGTCTCAATTTACTTTATGATCAAAACTCTTTGTCCTTTATATTAGAATGTTTATGATGATTGCCTAGTGGCCACATTTATTGTTGTACAATATGTCATTATAATAAGTGTTAGAGCATTATGATGAGGCATTTTCTATACACAATGATACATTGTTAGACTATTGGGCATATTATTCTTCATTAACTCACTAATTTATAAAGTGAGATTATCCCTACCCAGGTTCAATTCCTACAAAGTGACATGTTGAGCTCTTAACAAGTATATTTTTGTAATAGCTTCGAGCCCTATTGTTGACAGTATTTGTGCCCTGAAGATTCTAGGATTTACCCTGAGTATCATCCTCAAAATGAGAGAAAATACTCAGGGGTTTTCTTCAGGCAATGTTGTTAATTAAGGTTGGTTGTCATTGATGTCAACCCTTGAAGAAAGACCCGTAGCACAAAGGTTTGGGTAATGGACCCAAT
>JZKD02S2164064.1:381987-424194 GCA_000966675.3 Picea glauca
AAGATGATTCAAAATGAAAATGTCTCCTTGGTATATATAGGAGACTAGGAGGTATAATTACAACTAATGGCCTAAATCCAACATAAATAAAATAGCATTACTAATATAATATGCCTCAATTAAGGGGTAATGAGCAAATATTAGGGCTTAACAATTACGGTGCAATTCCAAAGTCTTGATACCCATTGTATGAACTTTGAGACCCGAATCTTTACTCTGCAATGATGTGTGTGTGTACCAAATCTCAGTCCACACACTAGTTAAATAGGGTGTGGGCCTTAACCTCCATCCGAAACCTTAGGTAACGTTTAGATATAGGTTATTTGGCATCCCATAATAGAAGGCGCCTTTGGTGCAGTGGTTAAAGCATTAGTATAGTGGGGAGGAGGTCATGGGTTCAACCCCGTGGACCTCTGCCCAACCGACGTTTTATTATAACAATATATTAAATGTTTATGGTATACTTCGACGGTATAGTTTGTTGGTCCCCCCTGAGATTTGGGGAATGGTTACATTAGATACAAATATACCAAGGGTTGGGGCTTATCACTTGACCCTTTTTCTGGCCAAATGAATAAATCCACAAACTTGAATAAATTCTATGTCATATACGGTTAAGTGACATGGTGGTGGTATAATTGTAAGGCATGAGGTTATTATGTGAGAGGTCGAGGGTTTGAATCTAGTCGAAATCATAAATTTTTGATAAAATGTACCCGAAAAAGGCCAATGAGAGGATGCCACATGGAAGCCTCTCATTGTCCACTTGTTCTTGTATGCCATGTGTCAAAATCTAACTTGTCCACTTGTGTTGTACGATTGCCTTGTAACTTTCCTAGTTAGTTGTATGATGTGCCACGTGGCACTATGTGTTGTTTTTACATCAGTATCATACATGTTGTATGTTTGTGCCACGTGTCACCCTTCTAGTGGTGACACATGTCACCTTTGACTTTGACTTTTTGACCATGTTTACCATAACTTTGACTTTCTATATATTTTTCATACGAACTTCGTTTGAGGTGATTTTTGCGCTGTTGGAAATCTATCGTCGATCTCTATGTAATGAATTACTTTTTGAAAGAATTTAAGATGATCAAATTTTGAACATTTTTGGATCCCCCTGGATCTCTATGAGTGTTCCGGATCCTCTTGAACCTCTGTGAGTGTTCCAGATCCTCCTAGACCATTCCTCCCCATTATAAGTCTTTTGTACCACCAAAATTTTTGATTACTCAAAAACTAAGTGAGGGTAAATCTCCCTCACCTTCCCGATTTCAATCCACTTTGCTTTTCTTGGTTTTACCCCCTTAAGGCTAACTCATATAGATTCCACATCACCTTGCTATGAAGTTTTGATTCTTTTGTCAAGAATAACATCTTCTTGTATCTTGTCTAAGTACTCTGGAGAAAAATCATCAACCGTCGGAACCTGAATACTTTCATTTTCATCCATAATCATAGGAGGTTCATAAAGTTTCAAATTATCAACATTTACCACTGAATACATTTGCATGTAGGATGGTAGATCTAAACAAAAGGAATTAGTACCAATCTTTTCTAAGATCTTGAATGGACCATACCGTATTGGTATAATATTTTTACCTTCACCCTTCATTATGTCCTTGCTGATATGTAACCATACTTGATCACTGACTTGGAACTGATGATCAACTTGATGTGTATCATGCCTTGGCTTGTATTTGGCTTGGATTTTCTCCAATTGTTTCTGTACTGCTTGATGTACCCATTGGATCCTCTGAGTGAAATTTTTATCTTTTTCTATATCATCCTATCCATCTTCTTTACTTGCTTCTCCAAAACAAAAATCCATAGGTGATTTAGGCAAGTACCCTAAACATACTTCAAAAGGAGTTCTTTGAGTAGAAGAGTGCATGGAATGATTATAAGCATGTTGTACAAAGGGAAACTGTTCAACCCACAACTTAGGATGCTTGATGCAGTATCCTATAAGTAAATGTACCATTTTTATGTTTACCACCTCTATATGTCCATCTGTCTGTGGATGCAAATATGTTCTCTTATTTAACTTAGTGTCCATCATATCCCATAAACCAGACCAAAATTTCCTAAAAATAGAGAGTCTCAATTAGATATAATAGATGTAGGCAACCCAAAATTAACTCGAACATTAGAAAATAACATCTGTGCTGTTTGTTCAATTGTGATCTGTTTCTTGCAAGGCATTAAGATACACATCTTATTGAACCTATCCACTACGACATATCAGTAATCATGACCCGTCCTGGACATCAAAAAACCCCCTAAAAAATCCATGGAGATACTTTCCCATGGCTGAGAAGGTATTGGAAGTGGTGTATATAATCCTAATTTTCTATTTCTAGGCTTGCTTGTGACAGACATAACACACCCTTTTATATACTTGGAAACTGTCTCATTCATTTGAGGCCAATGAAAACATATTTGTAACTATGATACTGTCTTACCAACCCCAAAGTGACCCGAAATGAAAGATGTATGAAATTCCTTGATTACATTTTCTCTTTCATCCCTGGGTATACAAAGATTTCCAAGATGATATAACAATCGTCATGCACATGATAATCTAACTGCTGATTTTCACAAGTTAATGCTTCATACACATCTTTAAAATAATCATCCCTAGCATATTGTTCAACATAACTTTCATGAGCTAAGGGATTATACCGTAGTATTGTAGATGCATTAATCACTGGTCTTGACAACATATCTATAGCCTTGTTATGAATACCCTTCTTATACTTGATTACCAAATTAAATTGTTGTAAGAAACCCATCCACTTGAAATGTTGTGACTGTTGAGGCTTGGTATGTGACTGCAAATAACATAATGGTTGATGATTTGTATGAATTATTGTCTTCTTTCCCATTAAGTAAGGCTTCCATTTCTTCACACTTTGTACCACCACATACAATTCCTTATCATATGTTAGAAAGTTAATTACTGTTTGAGTAAAATTCTCAAAATGATAACATATAGGTTTACATCATTGCATCAAGATTTCTCCCATGGCATATCCGCTTGCATTGGTTTGAATCTAAAATGGTTGCTGTAAATCCGACCGAGCCAAAACTGGTGCAATGCTTATCTTTTCCTTCAACATCTTGAAGGAATTTTTTTTCTTGCCTCCCCATTGAAAGACCAGTTTCACACTTGTTAACACATACATAGGAGCTGCTATGAAAGAGAAGTTAACACTGAATTTCCTCCAGTACTGTACTTCTCCTAAGAAGCTCTTGATTTCTGTGGTAGTAGTTGGCTTGGGCCAATTCAAAATAACTTCCACTTTTGAGGGATCTATCTTTAGCTGACCATTCCCTACAATGTAAACCAAATATAACATTGTTTGTTTTTCCAAAATCACATTTAGACATCTTTATATACAACTTCTCCTTTTTCAAGTGTTCAAAAACTATCTTGACATGCATTATATGATCTTCCCATCTTTGACTAAAGATCAAAATATCATCTAAGTAGACAATGACAAAGTCGTCTATGTAAGGCCTGAACACATCATTCATTACCCTCATAAATGTTGCAATTTCATTGCATAAACCAAATGGCATAACCAACCATTCAAACAACCCCTACTTTGTCTTGAAAGCATTTTTCCATATATCACTTTCTGCAATTCTAATATGATGGTAACTACTTCTCAAATCTATCTTAGAGAAATAGAAAACATTCTTTAACTGCCCAAAAATCATCATTTATAGGAAGAGGATATCGGTTCTTTACCGTGATCTTGTTTAGTGCTCAAAATTCAATACACATCCTCCATGTACTGTATCTCTTTAGAACTAATACAAAAGGTGAACCACACAGAGACGAACTTGGTTTAATTATCTCTTTATCAAGAAAATCTTGAACTTGTTTCTTTATCTCTGCATTCTCTATCACTAATGACCTATATATACCGATGTTAGGAAGAGGAGCATTCTGATGCAAGTAGATTTCATGTTCAACCTCCCTGTTAGGAGGAAACCCTGTAGGTTCCTGAAATAACTCATCATAGTTAGATATGATCTTTACCAATTTTTTTTTATGATCTGGATCACAAACTGATAAAGCATATGACATATCTCTTCTTTTTGTTTCACTATCATGAGTAAAAAATATTTACTTGCACTCACAAGTCTCTTCATTTCCTTTTTGCTTACTAAAGAACCATCAATTTTGATACGATGAGCTCTGATAATAAATTCAATCCCATCTTTGAAAATATGATATTTTTTCTCTTCATGATAAAACATAGCTTTCCTGTCAAATAGATATGGACTATCGAAGACAATGCTGAACATTTGAAGAGGCATGACATATAACTCAACCTCATCAAATAACTTGGATGTAATTGAAAATATGATCTTACACTACTTCATCACCAATAACTTAGCATCATCACGCACCCAACCTAATGGATATGGTTTTCTATGAGGTTTAGTCTTTAAACCCAACTTCTTAACAATTGTTTCAGATATTAAGTTAACTTGAGATCCAGTGTCAAACAAAGTATCTATCCTTGTATGCTTTACTATAACCATGATATGAAAAATATCGCTTATTTTCTTTTGATCAAGAACACTTTCCAATTTAGCAGATTGAATTGAAGAATTAGATTTGGTAGCAGATATACCTTTTCTTCCAATTGCCATGATCTTAGATTCATCTCCTGAATCTAATCCTAGATCATGTTGAGATGATGCAACAATATTTTGTTTCCCCTTATCCTGAAACTTCTTTGGTCGTAATTCTGGATGCAACTTCCAACACTGTGATTCCTCATGCTCATTTCTCTTACAGTGAGAACATGTAGGTTTATCTTCAACTTTATTTATTGTAGCTAACTTCTTACTCTTCCATTTTCATTTTGATTTCTTCTCAAACTTGTGTGGCTTCTTATCTTCAATCACATGCTTCCTCTTACTAGATTCCATATGAGTAGCTTGTACTAACACTTCATCAATGTTAGTAGGGTTAAACATCAAGATAGTGTGTCTAAGATATGAGTGCATGCCACCAATATACTTTAGAATATTTTTGTGAGTATATACTGAAATTTCTAAAGATAATGCTTTCTTTTTAAATTCTTTTATAAATACTTGGACATTTTCCCCTTTTCCTTGTCTGAGATGTTGTAATTCCATAATTGCAGTTTGCACATAATTCGATGGATAATTTTTTTTTCTTATTGCAACGATAAATTCATCCCAAGAAAAAATTACTTTACTCTATTGAACGAGATCAACTTGTGTCTTAGTCTCCCACCATATCAAGGTTGTGCCACTCAGATGAAGAGTAGGAAACTGTATCTTTTCATTGTCATTCACGATCTTTTATACCCTGCAATATACCTCTATTTGTTTGATCCAATTGTCCAACTTTTATGCATTCAATTCTCCATCATAGACAAAAAATTCAAAATTGACATCTAATTTTAATAAAGGAAAATTATGAGCATGAGAAGACTTCTTAGTTTCCTTCTTCTTATGTGAAGAATCTTCACTTGTAGATGATGAAGATGGAAAAGACGGTTATGAAGGTCCACCACCTTCACCTCCTCCTTCATCTTTAACATGTTCAACTTTCTCCGATGTATCTTCTTCCTCAGACTTCTTTCAACCCTCATACATTTCTTCCAGCATGGATTTCATTAGTTTAAAATACTCGAAGAAATCATCTTCATATTTGTAAGGACCTAACTTTATCGACGAAGTCATCTTTCTTCTTCGAGTGAATCTTCTTGAACCAATCTTAGGATTGTAACTTGCAAGCTTTCCTTCTCCTTGCTTGAATTTAGACCTTGTAAGAATTTACTTGCAAACACTTGTCAAAAATAGCTCTGATACCAACTTGATCCAAAAATCCTTAGACATTAATTATTCTTTATACAAATAATCATCTAAGTTGATTTCAAAATAAAATGATAGTTTGACTGCTTGCATAACACATGTGAAGTTACTTATCTATCCAAATCCACTTTAAAGACAAATAACTTGCAATATAATTGATCAAAATAGGACAACAATAATATAACACATACACAAGTTTGTTAACGGAGTTCACCCAATTTGGGCTATGTTTCTAGGTCTGCTTCCAATCAAGAACATTTTATTAATGATCAAATCCTTGTGTTTTACAATGACCTTTTTACTCATTGCTCAAACTCAAAAACATAGTCCACCATTGAATTCCTTGCGGAATTATGAGAAAAATGAGTATAACTTCCTATACTTTTGTCAAAGAACCCTTTGGCATGAATTACGGTGCAATCCCAAAGTCTTTATACCCCTGGCATGAACTTCAAGACCTTAATCTATACTTTGCAATGATGTGTGTGTGTACTAGATCTCGGTCCACACACTAGTTAAATAGGCCACGGGCCCTAACCTCCATCCAAAACCTTAGGTAAAACTTAACTATAGGTTAGTTGACATACCATAATAGAAGGCGCCTTTGGCCTAGTGGTTAAAGTGTTGATATAGTGGGGAGGAGGTCACGGGTTCAACCCCGCGAACCTCTCCCCAATTGACATTTTTTTATAACCATATATTAAATGTTTATGGTATAGTTCAACGATATAGTTTTTTAGCCCCCTGAGCTTTGGGGAATGGTTACATAAGATATGAATATACCAAGGGTCGAGGCTTATCCCTTGACCCTTTTTTTGTCTAAATGAATAACTTCACAAACTTAAATAGATTCTGCACCATATATGGTTAAGTGACATGGTGGTGGTATAATGGTAAGACACAGGGTTATTGTGTGAGAGGTTGGGGGTTCAAATGTTGTGAACCTCATAAAGTTTTGATAAAATTTAACTAAAAAAGGCCAATGGGAGGCTTCCAGGTGGCAACCTCTCATTGGTCCACTTATTCTTGTATGCTACATGTCGAAATTTGACCTATCCACTTGTGTTGTATGGTTTCCTTGTCATCTTCCCGGTCAACTATACATTGTGACATGTGTCACTCTTTGTTATTGCCACATAAATATCATATGGTATTTATGGTCGTGCCATGTGTCACCTTTGACTTTGACATTTTGACCATGTTGACCCAAAATTTGACAGGATATATCTTTTGCATACAAACTCCATTTGAGGTGAATTTTGCATCGTTGGAAAGTTATCCACGATATCTACATAATGAAGTCCTTTTTGAGAGAATTTGAGACAATCAAATTTTGAACATTTCTGGATTCTCCTAGACCTCTGTGAGCGTTCCAGATCCTCTTGGTCCTCTGTGTGCACTCTGAATCCTCCTGGATCAATGATATTCAAATAAAAATTCAAATTTACTCCATTTAAATCTATTGAAAAACCTATGACAAGCTCATTGATCCTTCTTTCGGTCCTAGTGTCCAACTCAACCAACCATGATATTGCAAGCTTACTTTTATTCAGAGAAAAAATGTCCACTAATTTATGATCAATGTAATGATGGCTTGCTCTTGAATAAATTAAAATAACAATAGGTTTATTTGTAATACTTCCTTCCATCTCAATCATATGGTATTGATGTTCTTCCTATTGATCTTCTACGACTTCATATATCCTTGGAACATTTCTACCCATATCTTCTAGTATAGTAGCCTCTTGAAGATTTTTCGAAGTCCTCATTTTGTCTTCTTTGTGAGGGTAATCTTTGTACATGTGATATTATTTACTTTGCCAACATTTGATTGGTCGCCTTCTTATTTTTCCCAGGGAGTCTGCCATTTTGGATTCATCCTGAGCTGGTTGATTTTGTTGGTATGTTTCAGTACTATTTCTATTGAAAGGAGGTTTGAATCCATTCTTTCTCTGATCTTATTTTTCCTTCTTATTATTCCAAGATTTTTGAAAATTTTCTCGACCCCTGCCTTACTCATACATGTGCTTGGCCTTTCTAATGTTCTCTTCTAGAGTCTTGGGTTCATGAAATTGAATTTTGTCTATGCATTAAGATGGCAGTCCACTTGATAAACTCTATATATTCACCTTCTCCTCTATTATAAATCCCACATACCTTAGTAGCTCTAATAACTTTTTTTCATATTCCTCCATGGTCATGTTCCCCAACTTGAGTTCAAAGAAATCTTGCATCTTCTTGTTATAGTAGTTCTTTGAAAGATACTACTACTAGAAGTATTTCTTGAACTGATTCCAAGAAATACTTTTCTCATCAATGTGTTTGACTTGCTTCAACTAGTACCACCACATAGAAGATTTTCCTTGTAAATGGTAAATGGAAATCTTGGCTTCTAGGTTAGAGGAGTGACTATGTAGCTAAAAATAATTTTTGATTCCAGGAAACTAGGTTTCAACATCATCTCCCCTTTTATTTTCACCGTCAAATGTTGGTGGATTAAGCTTCTCAATATCACCTTGCAATATGTTCAATTCATATCTTCTTTTTTGATGCCAACATGGGACACTTATGGCTTTCTCCTTGACTCTTCAGATGCATAAAAATTCCTACCTGAATGAGTGGGTGAGTAATATTGTATTTGATATATATGAGTACTTCTAGATTTCTTGGATCCTCTGTAGTTATCCCTCCTTTCATGAGTTCCACCTTCTTCCTCATGTATTAAACTTGATTCTTCATTTGTCTTTGCAACTGATTTAGACTCTCTATTATATGAGTGTTTATTTGATTTTGTTCATATTGGGATCTTATTATATTCTTGTTATCAAATATATAAATATATAATTCCATCCTTATACTCATTGTTCTTTCCAGCTCCATGGGTTCCACCTTGCTTCTATGTCCATCAGATTATGTCTCCTCATTACCCAATCTAATGTTTTGGCCTTTAACTTCTCTCTCATACTTGTAGGTTCTTTGTGCATCCTCCATGTCTCTGATTTGAAATCATGATCTTTAATTGATATTCTTATACCCCTAATTCTACAAAATGTGCAAGCAACCATTGCTGTTAGGAATTATGCATACTGTAAAATTTTGTCAATTAAATATATCAGTCCTTTTTCTTCTCAATTTATGAAGAAACTTGTGACACTTTGCTAGATTTCAATCCTTCAATATTATTCTCCTTTGAATCATATTTATAATGACTATTCTTATGCCTTAATTTGATCTATGATTTGAAAACTATGACGTTTAGAAATTTGCATTTTTACCCAAATTGTGCACTCCCCTCCCCCCAAGTGAACTTTGTCTTAGAGGCCCACTTCTACCACACACAAAAGAAAATATATCAAGAACCAAGAAATTTTTTGTACATATAAATGCTAAAATTGTTGGTAGTGAGTACACATCATCTCTTAGATTGTAAATCCGATGCTCCAATCAAAATCTACAACAATATGGAATTGACAACTTTGTCCTTTTTACACTTTCTCTAGACATTGATTTTTTAGCAAAAACTACTATCTGCCAAACTAATAAAATATGGGAAATATTTACTAAAACAATTTATTTTTTTGTCTTGATGAGTAGGTAAAATGTTGAGCAAATAAAATTTCCCAAATTTTTGATTTGGGGTCCCTTTTCCTCTAAAAATACCAAAAATCCCCCAAAAGTGGTCTAGAATAGTCGATTTTGGCTTGTTTCAACATCCCCATTCCAAATCCCTTGGAATATGGTCAAAACATCCATTGGATATTTTCATGTCTATTTCTTGGACTTGCTGTAAAAATTTCATCCATAAAAGGGTCATGCCACCTTGTTTTTCATGAACCTATAATTTGTCATTTCTGGAAAATTGAAGCAGATTTGATTAGGGGTATTTACTAAACATTTTGTAGGTCTTGACACTACAAAATTAACCCCAAAATTTCACCTGATTTAGAGTTGATCTTCTCTTTCTATGGCCAAAATAAAAATTTGGCTCTAGACTTTAATTTTTTTCTTTTTTTAACATAGGTCATCATTTTCTTATGTAGTAGTCTACTAACATGGATGTTAATGTGGCACCTTGGGTCTACTTGGAACCATAAGGTGATTTCATGTCACCTCCTCAGAAACCCTGGACCTATCCTATCACCTTTCCAATCCCTCATGTTCTTTCACTTTTCTTACCTTTGTGCTTTAATATTATATTTATTGTATTTGGGGGCTCCACCTAGACTTGGATGCCACATACCATCACATTATCCCATGCTATCAACGAGGTCCCATACTTTTTTTTTTGTTTATGTTCCCTCATCCTAACCTTACACTTGGCATCTTCCTCATCATAGATGAATTTGAAATGAGCGTGGTTGAAAATACATTAAAATAATACAAAATACAAATTTAATCTCATACTTGATCGGATGATGGTAAATGAGTAGATATGAGTGGTTGTGATACATTATAGGAATTTAAGTTAAGAGAAGGATAATATGTAATAAAGGTATGGTAAATTCAAAACTACTCTTCCTCCACATGTTACGATTTTATTGTTACAGGACTTTGAGTGAATACTCAAAAACCACTCCACCATCGTTCTGTAAAACACTTATGTGGTGTGACCACTGTTGGAGGGGCTAGTAGACTCTATTGACTAGACCTTATAGTTGACCCAGTAAATTACACAAGTCTCTTGACTGTCCAATTGAATATTCAAGTCAATCAACTATCAAGTCAATTATGTAAGTCAGTCGACTTCCCAGCCGGATCGATCGTCCAAGGTAGTTAGGAAGTTGCAACTGCCTTGTAATAGAATGAGCAAGTATAAATACATGAATATATAACACATATTGTAAGGATGTTGTGATACATAAAAAAGTGCATATTGTTGGTCTCTCCATTACTTTGTATATTATCTATCTCTTATCTATGTGTGTGCTTGTATATTAGTTAATTGTACCATATGCTGGGTTGTTATATTCTTTGCAGTGAAATAACAATCCTTTGTCTGTGTAGTCGAGGTGGATCGATTGGATGAAGAATCGACCGATGAGTCAAGTCAAGTCAATGGTTAAGTTAAGAGAAAGGTTATAGGAATTTGAGTTAAAATAAGGTTAATATGTCATAAAGGTATTGTAAACTGGAAACTTCCCTTCACATGTTACAATTTGATTGTTTATGGGACTTTGAGTGACTATTCGAAAACCACTCCACCAACGTTCCATAAACCACTTATGTGGTGTGGCCACTGTAGGAGGGGCTACTCAACTATGTTGCCTAGACCTGATAGTCAACCTAGTCAATTACACAAGTTTTTTGACTGTCCATTTCAATATTCAAGTCAATCAATTATCAAGTAAATTATGTAATTTGGTCGACTGCCCAATCGGGTCGATTGGAAAAGGTAGTTAGGAAGTTGGAATTGCCTTGTAATTGAATGAGAAAGTAAATACATGAGTATGTAACAAAGAATGTAAGTCTCTTGTGATACATAATAAAGTGCATATTGTTGGTCTCTCCATTACTTTGTGTATTCTCTGTCTCTTATCTATGTGTGTTCTTGTATATTAGTTCATTATACCATATGTTGGGTTGTTATATTCTTTGCAGTGTAAGAAAAATCATCCAAAAATATAGTCGAGGTGGATTGATTGGGTGAAGAATTGACCGACGAGTCAAGTCGAGTCAATGATTAAGTTGAAATTCAAATTGATCAAACAAGGAAGTTGAAAGTCAAAGTGATTGATGGGAAAGCCAAAGTCGAAGTTTTTGAGAGAAAGTTGAGTTGAAACCAATTGAAGACCTATTGGCAGTCAACTAGTAAAACTAATGAAGTATATTGTAATAGAATATCAAGATTCTTAGGATTGCAATCAATTATCTGTGTAGATATGAAACCATTTTTGGGTGCCATTATTTAGGGTTTTTCATGTTGTAAAGCCTATTAATAAGGCATGTTGTATACTATAGAAATTAATCTTTATATCAATCTTTAGAGGTTGTTGGTCATGTAGATGCAAGCCAGATTGGATGCAAGGTTGTTCTTGTGTAGAGAAAGAGGGTATGATGGTGGTTTTGTCTTAGGTGTAGAGAAAGGTTAGTCATGTAACCATTTATTCATTGAATGAATGAGACAAAATGAGATAAATATGCTCAAGGAATGCTATCTTTCTAGTTTGGGTTTCCAAGGTAAAATATCTATATATCGTGATTGTCATTTATTTCCTTTTAAAATATTTCTTCTCTTTCTTGGTTGGTTTAGTGTGTATTTATATTTCCTAACATGTGGTATCATAGCTTATCTGAGCTATTTTTGTTACAAGTCATATCATAAAAAGGCTAAGAAGATTGCAGATTTGAGCTAAACCTAGGTCCGATGAGAGTTGTAAGTCAGAGATCTATAAATCTATGCTTGAAACAATGGTAAGTAGTTCAAGGATAGATATTGAAAAAATTCAATGGAAAACATTATGAGATTTGGAAGCTTAAAATTGAATATCTCCTTATAGATCGAGAACAATGGGCATTCGTAAGCCTGGGTACCATTCCGACGGGTATGTTGAGGGAAGAATGGTAGAAACTCGAAAGCAGGGCAAGGAGTATGATTTTACTTTGTCTTGCAGATTTTATGCTATTGAATGTCTCGGGTGAGGACTCAACTAAGAAACTGTGGGAGTCGGGGGACAAGTTGGGAAGCTTGTACCAATCAAATTCCCTGGTAAACAAGATACTCCTTAGAAAGAAATTGTATCTTCTGAGGATGAGTGAAGGGAGCTCGGTAATAGAGAATATGAATGCATTAAATGATGTAATAAGTCAATTATTGTATGTGGATATTAAAATCATTGAAGAGGAGAAATGTATTATCCTATTATGTTATTTTCTCGACTCTTAATATACCTTAGTCATGAATATAGGCAGTAATTCAACCACATTGACACTAGAATATGTGGTTGCATCTCTACTTTTAGAATAAATGAGATGAAAAAAATGGAAGGATCAACCAAATATTCCTTTATGGTGAGAGGTCGACCGATTGATAGAGATAAAGGAAAATTATCTAGTAGAAAGTCTAAGTCAAAAGGTAGATCTAAATCCCCAGTTTAGTAGATGAGAGGATGTTGGAAATGAGATAGAGCTAGGAATTACAAGAGAGACTTCAAGACAAAGGAAAAAAAAGTCAGTACATGATTCGAAGAGAAGTAGTTGATTGAGAGAAATAATACTCTAGATAAAGTAGGCGATGTGTATCTGGCGTCGACCAGTACATAGTCAGATCAAGATGTTTGGCTGATAAAATTAGGAGGATCCTATCATATGAAACCTCACAGAGAATGGTTTTGTGAATATGAGATATATGAAGAGGGATATGTGTTCTAGGGGGATGAATAGAAAAAAAAATTGTTGGACGGGAAGAGTCTGACTGATACTGGAGTATGGGAGGAGTAGAACCCTTCCAAGTGTGCTGCATATTATAGGTTTGGCAAAAAATTGACATCTATCAGTAAAATGAGTGATTCAAGTGTACACACTCTATTCTATAAGGATACATGTAAAATGGTTAGGCGTACGATGGCGCTACAAGGAAAATACCCTCTAGCAGAGGTTTTTGCAGACACCCCTATTAAAATAGCCTAAAAATCTGTTTATAGTGGAGGAGACTAGCAGACGCAAGCAGGCAGAGGTTTTAGCAGATGTTTTAGTACAATACATTTATAAATATATAATCCACCAATGTGTTTTATACAATTGACACAATTGTTGGGTTATTTCAAACAAGACAATTACTCTGGTGCGCTACAAAAATAATGACGCGTTGGGGCTCACAATTTCTCTAAAATATTGCGCACCATGGTAGTGTTATTTTTAAATTTTTTGTATACGATGGTGCACTACCTAAACAATTCCACCAGTGCGGATGGTTTCTCCCAAACAATGGTGCACCGTGGTAAGTTTTTTGAAAAAATACTCCGGTTCACTACGCAAATAATGACACACCGGTTCAAATAATTATATAGCGCACCATCATAGGATGGTTTTGAAAAATATACTACAATGAAATCTGTGGTATATAGACACACTGATCAACATGTGTGCTCTAAACGAACGCACAATGATAGGGTTATTTTAAAAAACATATAATCCGATGCGCTTGATAAAACCGGATGCATTGGTGCCTCTAATAATAGAGAGTGTTGGTCATGAGATTAAACTTAAGGCTCAAAGAGTAATGCCATGCATAATGAAATTTTAAAGGGAGTGTTTTTTAAAATTGTTTTTTCTACCTTAGTTATATGAGAAAAATTCCTTAAATGAAATTAACAGTATGGCAACACAGAGGCCGTATTTCATGTCTGATTCAAAATTGTAATATCTAATGGTGTGAGAGAAGAATAAAAAACTATTAAACAAACCAAGGCATCAATTTTTTAAGAGTCTCACCTTGTTGTAGTAGAAAAAAATAGAGAGTGTAACCTTGAATAAAGTATAAGACACGGTAATCCACACAACTCACAGGTCTTGATTTACTCACAGTAAATGCAGAGGAAAAACTACTTACTTAACAAATTACTGATGTAATGTGATTACAATAGTTGTTGTACTAAATTGAAATCAAACATTTATCAAGGAACTACTTAAAGAAATGCTGAGATATGGAAAAACAGGAGAAACACATAACCCAAACTAAACAAAATTTGCAATATCTGTCTGCACTTGTATTAACACTCAATAAGGAGAGTTTTCTCAATTACATTCGACAAGAAGCAACCCTTTACTTGATCTTCAATCTATGTATTTATACAAAACATGTCACAACTCAAAACGGTTCGACTTCTTATAATTAAAAATAACAAATATTTGGAATAAGAAAACAATGCATAGAGAATGATGAATTTCATTGGCAATCTCTGTTATCTTTTCGTCTGCTAGCCGAAACAATTCCTTTAGGTCAAACACATTTCTCGTTTGATCTTCTTGATAATTTAGCACAATGTCCTAGTCATTGTAGCATTGTTGACATATGTCCCTTGAACACTGACATTTCCTTATCTACTCATCACTGTTCTTGATTTTCCATGCTCTATGCATTGGTTGCATCTATCTAAAAATTACACCACTATATTTGATGGCTCAATGGTTTCATTCACCTCGAAAATGTATAATTTATTTTCCACTTGAGGTAGTCTTTCTTTGATTCTTTTCACTTCTTGAGTCAAGGTTTGGAATTGTGAACTTGGGTTCACTAGCCACTTATTAATCTTAAGGAGGTCAATCTAACTTATTTCTCGAATGGATGCCAAATTTTCTTCTTTTTTCTTCTTAGAATTACGCTGGTTCATTTTGATATTGATTTTTCCAAAAGCCTCCACAATGCTACTTCCTTCAAAATCAATCAGTCTCTTATCCAACGATGACAATTCTTCTTGACAAGCGTCTTTCACCTCCCTGGCTAACCTCTTTCTCTCTGCCAATTTCATTTCCCACACCTTCAATGACAAATCCCCTCTTATTTGTTCAGAGGGGGAAAGTCGAGGAAAATCGGGGACATTATCCCTCTGTGCCAATATGATGGCCTCTTGAAACTTATCTCAGGATGAGAGAGCTTCTCCTTCCTTAATGTATATATATATATAGTTTAGGGTGAGGTCTACTGCCCGGTATCATTTCTAGATGGAATCGACCTTCATGAAAAGATCTCGCTGGGCCATTTCTAGTTTTTCATTTACCTCTAGTGCTTCAGTCTGAAAATATGATATCTCCATTGATGTGCCTTCAGTCAAGTCTAGCTTGGATTTCAATTTATTTATTAACTCCTCTTGTTGAGTTCCCAATCCTTTGTTGGCCTAAGAATTATGATGGAGCTCCTTGAGGTTAGCCTGCAAGTGTTGAATTTGATGCCTGTCCTAAGCTCTGATATGTTCAATCTCTTGGTTCATCTAATTCTTCATAGTTTGTTCCATGGTCAGTATTTGATCTTGCAACTTCCCTACCAATAGGTTTTTCTATTTTAGCTGCTACGCTAAATTTTCTACAGACCACTAATTTGTAGTGGCAAAGGCACCTAATGATCCTGCCACTTCCTTCGCGAATTCTAAATCATCGCGATAATTTCCATTGTATAAAATCCTTTGATTTTTTATTATTACCCGATCCTTCTACTATGTTTCTCATTTGACGATGGCCCTCCATTTCTTATTGAAGAAGAAGTCCGAAGAGGCATCTTTTCGGTCAAAATTGGGGTGAGGTCACCTGTAAAAATGACTTCGGAACTAGGATTTCCGAAACTAGACTGCAACGGTGTCAATGAAGTAATAGGGGTACTGATATCCATGGATGGTTGTTGCTCAGTAGTAGGGGCAACATATGTGGCTGGTGTCGAAGGAGATGTATCTTTCCCTTGCTTTAAGAAATCTCTGAGCTGAGCCATTGCCCGAGGGCCTAATGGACTTGATAATGAAGCTTTCAATTCATGAGTCAAAACTTCTATTCTCTTTGGGTTCTCCTCAGTATCCTATTTTCTAGGTTTCCCTAGTTCAAAACTTGGAGGTACAAATTCATGTGCAGGCGAAGTGGCTACTGATTCTCCCTGTAGTAATTTTGGCAAGCTGTTTCGTCTGTGTTTTTGAAAATTGAGGAAACTGGCTTATTGATCTGGGGACATGGTTTGGACTCTGTTCAGTACTTCCTCATAAGACCTGACTCCCTTGAATATTTAATCATGTGGGGAGTTTTCATGCACATATCTCTTTAGGTTATATTGGGCCAGGTGGGTTTCCACGATTTTGTGTGGGTCATGCCTTTTAAATTCAATTTCAACCAACTTGACATCCTCCAAAGCTGTGGCCTCCACTTTAGAGTGATCAAAGTCTAACAGTGAAAACATACCAACCTGGAGAGGGAAGGTAGGCCATACCTTTTTCTGGGCTGCTTTCAGCTCCTTACCGATGCCCCCTATTACTGTTTGATAAGCTACTTCTCGACATACTAGCCGGTCTAGTAAAAATATTAGGAGAGCATGGGGAGGGACTGAGCATCTGAAAACCCTGATGTAAGAAGTTTTCTTCGATGAAACAATATACTGTTTTTCCCATATTTCCCATCATTCTGTCTGAAATTTGAGGGGGTGGGAAACCATATAAAGCCATATGAATGAGCACTACTACATGGTGGCAGATTTCATAGAATAAATCGTTGGCCTTTTCTTCCCACAACTTGAAGTGATAGAAGTGAATAGGTTCTATGCTGGTCGGGGTCTAACTCAAATTCATCAGTGGGAAAGGGGTTATGAAGAAAATAGAATCCATGATATACGCGGACATATAGAAAGGAGCGGGTTGCCCCTTTGACTTCGTTGATTTGTATTCAGTAATTTCTTTATCCAAGTTGTCTCATAAAATTTTGGCCCAATTAAAAGAGTATCCCTCGGCCATCTCATGCATGATTGAAACCCATGCCACCGGGAAATGAGTAGGACTCTTCTTCCCGAACAGTCTACAGAGCATCATGGCTACATAAATCATGTGAGTATCCAATGATGCTGTGGCATACATGCCATGAGCGTCGGCCCTGAACTTCTCTGGGTGTACCCACTAGGACTTGATTATATCAGGATAAATCTTTTCATATTGTATGCATTCATGTTTCTCAAAATCCAACATGAATGAAACATTGTAATTATATTTAGGATTGAGAGATAGATTATACATTACTTGGAGGTGTTCTGGTCAGAAAGACCCAACAACAACCTTTTGATATTTGAAAATTCTCCCGGTTTGGACGTCGAAATTTTCCAGGGCCCAACTTATCATGTCATTATACAACATGAGTCTCGGTCGCATAACTATGTTGTGTATCTTGGATTGGGATATATATTTGAGTTTGGCTTCGTGAGTATCATCCACTTCATCGCCAGAATCTTCTGGGCAATTTATAACCTGATGTTCCAGAATCTCGAACACTTGTGTCCAAGATTTAACAGAGTCTATAGCTCATGGCATAGTGTCTGACAAAACATTCACATTCATATTTGAACCTTCACCAACTGCATCAGTATTCTTCATCATCTTCCATGGTGCCATGATATCGAGAGAACAAAATGAGGATACCTGTTGCAGAGGAATTGCGTGAGCTTCTCAATCAGATAAAACTTACTAATTTGCGGAAGATGAAAATGAAATTCAAAATCAAGTATTTTTATTCACATGAGGTGCATTGATCTGAGTATACCTTTACTGACGAAAAAATTATTAAATTTAATGGGAACGTATACCTAGAGATCCACAATCTATGCTAAAAATCATTATCGTTGATTTGTGATAAATGCCATTAATATTCGATGGTTCGTGTTTGATAGTTTTGGATGAAACATAGTTGAAATTTCTCGAATGGCGAATCTGTGAAAGGTTAATTACGAGATAATATCTTTTAAAATATTAATTAATCATGTTTAAATTAAAGTTCTTCGGAAATTTGGACTTCGTCATTTTTAAATGTAGCTCGAGAATAAATCCCCGAAACCCAAAATGTGAAATGATTAATTATTTGATAATCGCTTTTAAGTTTTAATTAATCATATTTAAGTTCAAGTGCTTCAGAAATTCAGACTTCAGATATTTTAGGATATGATGAAGGGTAAACGTCTGAACCCCGAAGTGCGAAGACGTTAATTATCCTTTGACCGAGATTAACATAATTAATTAAAATTTAATGCTTTGACATTTTAGTTCTTCATGTATTTTCACATTAGCTCTTTGTTATATTTACGAAGGGTCATCTCCCGTAGTGACGTGTTGAGAACATGGGCATGCCACGTGTTACTTAGAATCATATGAATATTCAAACTCAAATGTTAGAAATGGATGCCACAAGTCAACCTAGGGAAGAATCAAAAGGTACACGTGTACTATGACTCGTGTCCTTTAAAGGTTTATGAAAAGTGAGGAACAAACACTTTCGGGTTTCGTGTCATTTATCATTAAGACTTCTCAAAATGCCCGAAGCGCAAAGCTCTGGAGCGACCTTTAGTTATTTGACTCTTTAACAATCAAGTGGCTCCAAAAATTTGGGAAAAATAGGATTGTTTGACCAAACGGGGAAACTTCATCAACGATAGATATCATGTGCGCCTTATTACCAATTAACCAGAAATGAATTTGATTTAAATTTCAAAAGTTAATTTCCGAGTTACCACTTTGGGAAATATTAAATTTTCATGAAGTGGAGGATGTAAAGCCCAAATTTTAGGATTATATATGTTCCAACATAGGCTCCATCTGGGGATTACGTTTCCCTGTGAGGTGCGGAAGAACAGTATACCAAGTGCCTTTATTGGGTAAATGGAGTCATTTTTACATTTTCGGGAAACACCTTTGGGAAATAATTATACAGAGAAAAAATGAACTTCAACCAAATCTCAGAAAACCTTCAAAACACATTTAATTATCGATCTCAAGTTAGGCTATTAATAATTTCCTTTTCCTAAAACTGAGTTTGGATTTGCTTAAGATAATCAAAACAACTTTAACTGAAATATCAAACTTTGGTCGATTTCATTCGTACCAAGGCTTAAGTAATTTTAACAACTTATTTAGGGAATCCCTTGTCTATTTAGAATGTCAATATTACTGAAAAGAAAACTAGATACCAGAGTATCTTATATACGTGTAGGACAACCTTACATATATCATAGTTATTGCTTCATTGCCATCGATCCTATTCAATACCCCGATGAAGTTATCTACATCTCCCATTGAATTTCCTTTCACCACTTCAATTAGAACTTTTGCATTTTATTGAGATGAGGGCAATAATTACATGAATTTCCTTTGATCATCTCTTTTGGACAAAATGGGGGCAAACGAATTACGGATTTCCTTTCACCATTTGTATTGGACTAGATGGCGGAAATCATTTTATGAATTTACTTTCACCATCTATCTTATATTTTTTATATTCTTGAAGCGGGGGAAATCAATTTGTATGTATCATACGAGGGATGATATCTGCTTAAAATTTTATAGTGAAGGTATGCCAACAATTTTTTGATTGTACTCTGAACTAAATATCTCCCGATCTTCAATACATCTTTTCCTATAGTGAATCTTTTATGGGAAATTTTTATTTTTCAAGGATTTGCCTTGAGCGAACTAATCAGTTAAAATATGTTAGAAGAGATCAAGTTATCAGGATTATCCTAGACATACTTTATTTTAGTTAAAATCATAGGAACATAAATATTTTCGCCTAATCTTATTTTGAAGATATGTTTTTAAGTTTTCAGAGTCAAGGCGAAATTCTTTATTTCTATGAAGACTTAAGGATAGGTAGTGAAAATCAGAATAGAGTAAAATCTTGAAGATAGTAAAAGTGAAATAGAACAAGGACTCAGAGGGTCTGACGTAAACGAATCTCATTTCCACACAATTTCACTTCTTGATTACCAAGGTTCTCTTTTTTAAGACCTTTTTTATTCTTGTTTTCTTTTCTTTTTCTTTTCTTTTTGTTTTATTTTCATTTAATTTGGATAAGGCTTCAGAATTAATCTGTAGATTTATACTTTTATGATCCTTGATCAGGTGACTATATTTACATGAGTATAACCTCATTTATATCTGATAACATTTCTTTTAGGATTTTATCTTGAACAATAAGTATAGAAGTTCATACCTCGGATTTCATTCATATTTTCAATCAAACCAATTAGTAATTCATCACATGTTTTGAGAGAAAACAAATGTTTTTGAAAAATGAGCATTGGATTCCGATACCTCCTCATTTCTCATCTGATAGTAAGTATTCTGCATGGGACCAAGATAGGAAAAGTTAGAAAATTCCGCAGAATAGAAATGATATGCATTACATATATTATATATTTTGCTTTTATAATATCGAATAAGACTTGGTTTATTTACAATGAAAAAGTAAAATTTAATGAAATTGCAAATTGAAATAGAAATCTGAAACCGATATATACAATGGTAATGTGAAACATGATTATTGCATAAAATGTTTTAGATAACGCCCATTGATAGGGGCGTCAAAAGTGTTTCCGTTGAGATTCTCCAGTAGGAATGAATTTTTTCCCTCTGTAGTTGCAATATTGAATGGTATGAAACAGATATGGTTGAACTTGTCGTGTTTTCCCACATCTTCTTTTCTAGCATCCCATTTTAAAACTAGATCCCCAGGAAGAAACTGCCTGTCTTTAGATTTTTTTTATCGAAGAGGGATTTCATATTATCTTGGTACTTTTGAAGTTTGTCATCTACTTCGGCCCTACTTTGCTAGACTTCGATTATTTGGTTTATCCTCCTCGTAACATCGTTTGGATCCTCTTTTTTGTATTTACACAACTTCATCACAGGAAGAGAGAGATTTATAGGAAGGACAATGCCAATACCATAAACCATTTGAAAAGGGGACATACCTATTGATTTCTTGGTGCTTATTCGGTTCTCCCATAACGATTACTTCAGGTGAATGTGCCAATCCTTCTTATTTTTCGTCAACACTTTTTTGATTATATTCATTAGGCTCTTGTTGGATGATTCAGCCAACCCATTTCCCTGAGGATAATAGGCTGTAGAATGTCCTAACACAATGTTATATTTTTGACAAAAAATTACCATTGCCATAGATTTGAAATCTTGGGCGTTGTCTGTGACTATTTTTTGAGAACACAGAAATCTCGATAGGATGTTCTCTTCCAAGAAATTTATTACCACTAAATTTGTAGCATTCTGAGTTGGAATGGCTTCGACCCATTTTGTGAAGTAATCAATGGAATCTAAAATCCATTTATGTTGTGCGCTTGATTGCGGGTGGATTTCTTCGATGAAATCTAGACCCCATTGTTGAAAGGGAGCTTCTGTTTTGACTGAGACTAAAGGTAGTGTGGGGAGTTTTTTCTTACCAGAGAACAGTTGACAAGATTTATAGGCTCTAAGCTTGGCATCTACATCATTAAATAATTTTGGCCAATCATACCTAACTCTTAAAATATTGTATGCCGTGTCCCTCCAGGCATGGTTTCCTCCACACACTCCTTCATGAAATTAATTTATGACGTCGTCTGTTTCAGATTCTATTAAGAAACTTAACAAGAAACCTAGAGGATCCTTCTAGTACAACTGACCATCAATAATACAATATTTAATTGCATGCAACTTCAAAGGTCTCGCCTTGGATGTAGTCATGTCACTCGGGCAATGAAGGGTAAGGAGTTATGAAACAATATCGTGATACCAATCAGAGGAAGAAAATATATCTTCGATCTGGACTGTAGGGGTTTGATCATCAAGTCCCTCTATATCTGGTATATATCCATGTGATTCCAGGTGGTTTATCCCGAGTGCCTTGAAATTTGATTCTGCTAACAATTTTGTCAGGCCCTGAACTTTGACTATCTTGGTTGGTTTTACTTCTAGATCGAACTCCTGAATTTTAGCTAACCACCGACCTTTCTTACCATAACTATCCGGTTGTACCAATGTATCTTTGACAATTCTTGTTGGCACATACGCGATTATTTTGGAATGCAATACATATGTCCTGAAAGCTTTGAGAGATTTCACCACTGCGTAAGCTTGTTTTTCTAGTATATCATGTTTTAATTCGACGTCCTTGAAAAATCATATCGACTTCTCGAAATCTTCTTCGTTTTTTTGTAGGAGTACTGCTACGATAGTATGTTCATATGTGAAAGAAAATATCAATAATTCCTTAGTATAGTCTGGACTAGATAACACTGTTGCTTCGCTTATAGCTTTCTTAACTCCCTCGAATGAGGCTTTAGCTTCAGCGGTCCATTTCATTTCACTGTCCGTCTTCAAGATATCTGTAATTAGTTTGACAATTTCAGAAAAGTTAGGGATAAATCTTCTCAAAAAATTTATCTTCCCTAAAAAAGACTATATTTATTTCTTATTTCTAGGAGTTTTTTATCGTGTCAATAGCCTCGAATCGCTTAGGGTTGACCTTGATTCCATCCTTCGAAACTATATGGTCTAGAAGCTTGCCTTCTTTCATAGAAAAATGTGACCTTTTAGGGTTAAGAGACAAACCATTTTTTCTTCATTTCTCGAAGGTTTGTTTGAGATGAAACAAATGTTCTGCATCAGAAATGGAGAAGACTGTTAGATCATATAAGTAAATAACAAAGAATTATCTCTTTTACTGATGAAATCTATATCCATCACTCTTTGGAAATTAGACCCTGCGTTCATCAAACCAAATGGCATTTTATCATACATGAAAGTTCCCCACGGAGTGGTAAATGCAATCTTTTCTTTGCCATCTTCGTGGACAACAATTGGGCTGTATATAGAAAAACCATCAATCATAGACATTTTGTTAGCACCAACAACTTTTTCTAGGACATGATCCATTTTTGGCAGTGGGTAGTTGTCTTTGAGGGATGACTGGTTTAAATTCCTAAAATCTACACAAATCCTTATTTCTCCACTTTTCTTCTTGACGGGTACCAAATTTTCTACCCATTCAAAATACCTGAGTGGAATGATAATCTTTGCATTGAGAAGCTTCTTGACTTCCCTTTCTATCATTGGAAAGAGGATATGATTTATCTGTCTCATCTTATTCCTGAAAGGTTTGATACCATGCTTCAAAGGAATCTTATGTTCAATTACAGAGGTATCATAAGTTTTTATATCGTGATAGGACCATGCAAATACATATTTATACTTCTTAGGAAATTCAGTGTATTTAATATTCTTAACCTAGGTTGGAAGGTATTTAGATATCTTGACTAGTTTAGGATCCTCTTTAGTTCCTATATTACAGTCTTCAACCTCTTCGGGATGAGGTTGTAGGGTAGATTTTAAGGTTATATCATCTTGGTCAAACAATCTCTTTAAGGGTATAAGAACTCTGGGTATCTGATTGTTATTAATCACAAGCATTCGATGATTTGCGATCTTATCCTGGAACTTTTCAGGATCTTCATCTTCCTGCATGATCCAGATAAGATTGTTCTTATTTTCCTGATCTATATGAGTCTCAGAGAACTCGTCAACCATTTCCAGAGACTATTTAATTTTCTCATCATATTCAAAGACTTGCTAGTGCTGAACATTATTTGGGATCTAAGGTCTATGTCTCATTTCAATACGATACTTCATTTTTAGGATAGTAGGTGGTACAAACGTCGCAACTGCTTTGGCTAAAGAGTTTGCTTGCTGGTTTTCCATTCTAGGAATGTAGTGAATGGTAAAGGACAAGAAAACATATCTCACTGTAATCTGTATGAAAAGGGGATAATGCACTCATCTCATGGTGCTACAAATAACACTCCAGTCCCCGCCCCTTCGCAAGATGATGCACCATCAAAAACCATTTTCCATACTCCTCTACTATTTACACTTTTCTTTGTTTTTATTTTTATTTTTTTATTTTCTTCTTCTGTACATTCTTCAAAATCATCATCTATTGACAAAATACCATTTCCTAAATCCTGATCGGAAAACATAGACTCGGTAATTATTTGGGTTTTTTGGGTCACTTATAGTATATGGGAGTCTATTCTCTTTGTATAGTTGAGTAAATTGTCCACCGAAATTTGGGATCCTAACGTAAGTCATGTCCAGCTGAAGTGATCCTCCTAATTTTGTGCCCCAAGACCTGGATAGAAGCAGTCCGTACTTGGTAGGGACATCAACAATGACTACATCCATGAGGATACTTTTTACAGGGATCTATGCAAGATTTACTACCAAATCTTTGATCATGCCAAGACACTTAAATTTTCTGGAATCAAACGAGTATAAGTCTTGATAAGGTCTAGTGATTTCGAGGCCCAATTTTTCCATGATAATTTTAGGCATTAAATTATGAGAGGCCCCAAAATCTAACATGCAGTTGTGGAGTAAGTGGTCATGCACAATTAATGTAATATAAAATAGATTCAACATAATCCTTAGTATTTTCGATGTGCGGACCAAACATAATCATAGGTATTTCATCTTGTAGATTGATAACATCTGCATGACATTCAACATCAATTTTTTTTATCATTTTAGCAATCTAGTTTTTATAAATTGGATTCTTGGCAAGATCAACCAGGGGCATGGGGATTTTAATTTTATTTAGTTCATTTTCTAAACTAAAACCTCCAGTTGTTTTTTCGATTTCTTTGGTTGGAGATTGTGCTTCAAAATTATTTGATTTCTTAGTTTATGTTTCTCTTGTTTCAACTATTTTTTATTGGGAAACTTGTGTTTCAACTAGCGGTTTAGTAGCAACTGCCTCATTCGATTTATTTCTCGATAAAATATTTTTTGGTGGAACGTTTGTAGGATTTGTTTCTCTAGGCCTTAAATTGTACTTCTGTTGGAGTTCGACCATTATGGAGTCGGCGAGTCCTTGATATGCAGATTCTCCCAAATTATTTATACTTTCCTCATTATTAAACATGGGTTCCAGGTCTAGAGAATTTTCATAATCCTATCTAGTTAAATGAGGCTCCCGGTCGTCATCACTATGGTTGCTTAGATCATCTTCTAACCCCTCATAATTTTGCATATCATCCTTTTGCATAAAATTTTCCGTTTTAAATGGAGCTTGTATTTTTTGATCTTATTTTTTTACTTGTCTATGTGGTATCTGGGGATTATGATTTCCCCTGAACTGATTTCTATACAATGGATCAGGTTTAGCTTGATCTAGTTCCATTCTAGATATTTTGTTCGACAAATCTTTGATTATATTAGCCATCTCATCCATTTTTCCTTCCCCATACTTCCCAGATCCGGAGGGTCCTGCTTGTTCCCTGAAACATTTAGGTTCTTTGGTTCCTGTCTCAACCTTGGCTTTTAATTTACTGCATGCCATCATATTTGATTCGATTTATATGACATCGTCTTGCATTCTTTCCAGAGTGGCAGATCTTCTTTCTCTTAAGAGTAGGGAAAAGTCGGGTTCAAAAGCCCTTGCAAAAGTTACCTTTTCCGTAGGTTGAGAGGATTTAACTTCGGCTGAGAGCTTATGGTGCAATTTGTTGAACCTCTGAGTAAATTCAAGGACCGACTCAAAATTCATTTTTCTTAAAGCCCCGAATTTAGTCAAATCATAAAGATGGTCTTTCTTTTCTCCCCATTGTCTTAAAAATGCATTTTCTATATCATCATATGACTGTAAGGATCCTAGCGGGAGTCCTTGAAACCAGGTTCTTACTTGTCCTTGGAAGGTCTGCACTAAAATCCTTGAGTAAACATCTTCATGCTCAATGCCAAGGATATCAACAAACTGATCGAAAAAGGCTATTTGCTAAGTTGCGGTTAAATCTCCTTCTACCATAAATTTTGGTAAGTTATTCATATAATTTTCAGGCAAATCATGCAGGACAACAAGGAGGACCAAGGGAGCATATCTGTCTGCTACCTTGGAAACAATTATAGGGGGTGGAGGTTGTCCTTGACCTTGTCCACCTTCTCCTCCACCTCTGGCACCACCTCCTCCAGTAGCATCCATTAGAAGTCTATGGGACAGACTTCAGGAAAAAAAAGGGTTTTCGAAAACTTTGAGGGACCAAAGTGGTGACCTTTCAACTTATTCAAAATGTGGAGAAGGAAATTCCGGAAAAAGGTCGTTAGGAGACGAAAAATATAGAAGAGGAGAAAAATGAAAATGTGGACTGGTTTCTTCAGACTTACAAGATGTATAAATAGGTGAACCAGTAGGGGACGAATCACAATATAAAATATGTTCTTCAGGGTTTAAGAGAACTGAAACCTTTACTTTGGGAAAGGATGGGATAGACAAAATATTAACGACATCGGGTATAGAGAGGGATATTTCATTCTAACCTTTAGGAGTATCAGTCGAGTCAATATCAGTCTTTATTTTGGGTACAACTTTCTCCAGGTTCTCAAACCTAACCTTGGGTTTACTAGTTGATGCCTCTATAGAAGGTGCTTGTTTAAATTTCTCTTCAGGGGTTAGTTCTTCAATTGAAACCTTAGTATTGACTTGTTCAACTTTGGGTTGGTATATTTTACCTGTCGATGCGGTAGTCGATTTGAGGTACCCCTTTGGTTTCAACAACCTATTAGGATTTGATACAGGTGTGGTATTCGTATTGTCTAGTTTCTTTCTAGTATTCTTCGACCAAATTCCAATTTATTTGTGGTGGATTCTCCAAGTGAAAGATAAAAATAGAATTACTTGTGTATTCAATATTTGTTCACTATCAAAGATAGACTCTTATCTTGTCATTTTCCCACGGAAAAATAACTTCGTTTCTCCATCCCCAACAACGGTGCCAAAAACATGTTAGTCCTGAGATTAAAATTAAGGCTCAAAGAGTAATGCTAGGCATCAAGAAAGTTTAAAGAGAGCATTTTTTAAAAGTGTTTTTTCTACCTTAGTTATATGAGAAAAATTCCTTAAATGAAATCAACAGTATGGCAACATACAGGTCGTATTTCCTGTCTGAGTCCACATTTTAATATCGAATGGTGTGAGAGAAGGATATAAAATTGTTAAACAAAGCAAGGCATCAATTGTTGAAGAGTCTCACCTTGTTGTAGTAGAAGAAAATAAATAGTGTAACCTTGAATAAAGTATAATATACAGTAATCCACACATCTTGCAAGTCTTGATTTACTCACAGTAAATGCAGAGGAAAAACTACTTACTTAACAAATTACGGATGTAATGCGATTACAGTAGTTGTTGTACTAAATTGAAATCAAACATTTACCAAGGAACTGCTTAAAGAAATGTTGAGATATGGAAAAACAAGAGAAACACATAACCCAAACTAAACAAAATTTGGAATCTCTGTCTGCACTTGTATTAATACTCAATAAGGAGAGTTTTCTCAATTACATTCGTCAAGAACCATTCCTTTACTTGATCTTAAATCTATGTATTTATACAAAACATGTCACAACTCAAAACGGTTCGACTTCTTATAATTAAAAATAGAAAATATTTGGAATAAGAAAACAATGCATAGAGAGTGATGAATTTCGTTGGCAATCTCTGCTATCTCTTCATCTGTTGGTCGAAACAATTCCTTTCCTCATTCCTTTAGGTCAAAGACATCTATATTTTTATCTTCTTGATAATTTATCACAACGTCCTGGTCATTGTAGCTTTGTGGACATCTGTCCCTTCAACAATGACATTAACTTATCTTCTCACCATTGTTCTTGCTTGTCGATGCTTGATGCATTGTTTGCATCTATCTAAAAATTCCACCACTATCTTTGATGGCTCAATGGTTTCATTCACCTCGAAAATGTATAATTTATTTTCCACTTGATGTAGTCTTTCTTTGATTCTTTTCAATTCTTGGGTCAAGGTATGGAATTGTGAACTTGGGTTCACTAGCCACTTATTAATCTTAAAGAGGTCAATCTGACTTATTTCCCGAATGGCTTCCAGAGTTTCTTCTTTGTTCTTCTTAGAATTATGCTGGTTCATTTTGATATTGATTTACCCCAAATCCTCCACAATGCTACATCCTTCAAAATCAATCAGTCTCTTATCCAATGATGATATCACTTCTTGACAAACTTCTTTCACCTCCATGAATAACCTCTTTCTCTCTACCAATTTCGTTTCCCACACCTTCAGGGCCAGATCACCTCTTATTTGTTCAGAGGGGGAAAATTGAGGAAAATCGGGGACATTATCCCTCTATGCCAGTATGATGGCCTCTTGAAAATTAGTTATGGATGAGCGAGCTTATCCTTCCTTAATATAGATATATTTTAGGGCGAGGTCTACTGCCTGGTAGCATTTTTGGATGGCCATTTCTAGTTTTTCATTTAGCTCTAGTGCTTGATTATGAAAATCTGATATCTCCACTGATGTGCCTTCAATAAAGTCTATCATGGCTTGCAATTTCTTTATTAAATCCTCTTGTTGAGTGACCGATCCTTTGTTGGCTTTTGAATTCTAATGGAGCTCCTTGAGGTTAGCCTGCAACTATTGAAATTGATGCATGTCATAAGCTCTTATGTGTTCAAAGTCTTGGTTCATATTATTCTTCACAGTTTGTTCCATGGTCAATATTTGATCTTGCAACTTCCCTACCAATAGGGTTTTTTGTTTTAGCTGCTCCACTAAATTTTATATAGACCACTGGTTTCCAGTGGAAAAGGCACCTAATGATATTGCCACTTCCTTCGTGAATTCTGAATCATCGCGATCATTTCCATTGTGTAACATCTTTTTCTTTTTGGTTATTACCCCATCCTTTTGCTATGTTTCTCATTTGATAGTGGCCCTTCATTTCTTACTGAAGAAGAAGTCCGAAGGAGGCATATCTTCAGGCAAAATTGGGGTGAGGTCACCTATAAAAATAACTTCGAAACTAGGATTTCTGAAACTAATCTGCAATGGTGTCAATGAAGTAATAGGGGTACCGATATCCATGGAAAGTTGTTGCTCAGTAGTAGGGGCAACATATGTGGCTGGTGTCGAAGGAGATGTACCATGCCCTTGATTTAGGAAAGCTTTGAGCTGAGTCTTTTCCTGAGCGCCTAGTGGACTTGATAATGAATCTTCCAATTCTTGAGTCAAACATTTGGTGCTCTTTGAGTTCTCCTCAGTATCCTATTTTTCAGGGTTCCCTGGTTCAAAACCTGGAGGTACAAATTCCTGTGAAGGTGAAGTGGCTACTGATTCTCCCTGTAGTATTTTCGACAAGCTGTTTCATCTGTGTTTTTGAAAACTAAGGAAATTGACCTGTTGATCTGGGGAGAAGTTTTGGACTCTGTTCAGTACTTCCTCATAAGAACCGACTCCCTTGAATATTTCATCATGTGGGGAGTTTTCATCCACATATCGCTTCAGGTTGTATTGGGCCAGGTGGTTTTCCACAATTTTGTGTGGGTTGTGCCTTTTAAATTCAATGTCAACCAACTTGACATCCTCCAAAGATGTAGCCTCCACTTTGGAGTGAACGAAGTCTAACAGTGAAAACATACCAACCTATAGAGGGAAGGTAGGCCATAACTTTTTTTGGGCTACTTTCAGCTCCTTAATGATGCCTCTTGTTATTGTTTGATAAGCTACTTGTCAGCATACTAGCCGGTCTGGCAAAAATCTTGGGAGAGCGTGGGGAGGGACTGAGCATCCGAAAACCTTGATGTAAGAGACGTTTTCTTCAATGAACCAATATTATATTTTCCCCAGATTTCCCATGATTATGTCTGAAATTCGAAGGGGTGGGAAACCATATAAATCCATATGAATGGGAACCACTACATGGTGGCATATTTCGTAGAATAAATCTTTGGCCTTATCTTCCCACAACTTGGAGTAATAGAAGTGAATAGGTTTTGTGCGGGTCGGGGTCCAAATCCAATTCATCAGTTGGAAAGGGGTTATGAAGAAAATAAAATCCATGACATACTTGAACATATAGAAAGGAGCAAGCTGCCCCTTTGAATTCACCAATTTGTATTCAGTAATTTCTTTAGCCAAGTTGTCTAATAAAATTTTGGCCCAATTAAAAGAGTATCCCTTGGCCACCTCATGCATGATCGACACCCATGCCACCAGGAAATGAGTAGGACTCTTCTTCTTGAAAAGTCTATAGAGAATCATGGCTACATAAATCATGTGAGTATCCAAAGACACTGTGGCATACATGCCATGAGCGTCGACCTTGAAATTCTCTGGGTGTCCCCACTAGGACTTGATTATATCAGGATAACTCTTGTCATACTGTATGCCTTACTGTTGCTCAAACTCTAGCATGAATGCAAAATTGTAATTATATTTAGGATCGTGATATAGCTTATACATTACTTGGAGGTGCTCTATTCGAAAATACCTAACAACAACCTTTTAATAGTTGAAAATTCTCCTGGTTTGGACGTTGACGTTTTCCAGGGCCCAACTTATCATGTCATTATACGAAATGAGTCTGGGTCGCACAACTATCTTTTGTATCTCGAACTAGGCTATATATTTAAGTTTGTCTCCATGAGTATCATCAAATTCATCACCAAAATCTTCTGGGCAATTTATATCCTCATGTTCCAGAAACTCGAACAATTGTGTCCAAGATTTAACAGAGTCTATAGATCACGGCATAGTGTCTGACAGAACGTTTGCATTCGGATTTGAAATTTCTCCAGCTGCATCAGTATTCTTCATAATCTTCTACGGTGCCATGATATTGAGAGAACAGAACGAGGATATCCATTGCAGAGGAATTGCGTGAGCTTCTCAATCGGATAAAATTTGCTACTTTACGGAAGCTGAAAATGAAATTCAAAATCAAGTATTTTTATTCACATCAGGTCCATTGATCTGAGTATACCTTTACTGACAGTAAATTTATTAACTTTAATGGGAAAGTGTACATGGCGATTCACAATCTATGCTAAAAATCATTACCATTGATTTGCGATAAATTCCATTAATATTCAACGGTTCATGTTCGAGAGTTTTGGATGAAACGAAGTTGAAATTTCCCGAATCGTGAATCTGCGAAAGGTTTATTACGAGATAATCTATTTTAAAATATTAATTAATCATGTTTAACTTCAAGTTCTTCGAAAATTTAGACTTCAGGATTTTAAAATGTAGCTCGAGAAGAAATCCCCGAAACCCGAAATGTGAAATAATTAATTATCCAATAATCACTTATAAGTTTTAATTAATCATATTTAAGTTCAAGAGCTTCGGAAATTCAGAATTCAGAGATTTTAGGATATGATGAAGGGTAAATGTCCGAACCTCGAACTGTGAAGATGATAATTATCCTTTAACTGAGATTAACTTAATGAATTAAAATTTAATACTTCAACATTTTTGTGCTTCATGGATTTGTGCATTAGCTCTTTGTTATATTTCCGAAGGGTCATCTCGCATAGTGATGTGTTGAAGATGATGTCATTATATATGACATGTCGAGAATAGGGGGGTGCCACGTGTTACTTAGAATCATATGAATCTTCAAACGAAAATGTCATAAATAGATGCTACATGTTATCCCATGGAAGACTCAAAAGGTACACTTGTACTATGACTCGTTTCCTTTAAAGGTTTATGAAAACTGAGGAACACACACTTTTGGGTTTCGGGTCCTTTATTGTTAAGACTTGTCAAAACGCCCGAAGCATGAATCTTTGGAGCGACCTTTAGTGATTTGACTCTTTAACAATCAGGTGGCCCCAAAACTCTGGGAATAATAGGATCATTTGATCAAACGAGGAAACTTCATCAATGACGGATATCACGTGCGCCTTATTAACAATTAACCAGAAATGAATTTGATTTAAATTTCGAAAGTTAATTTCTGAGTTACCACTTTGGGAAAGATTAATTTTTCATGAAGTGGAGGATGTAAATCTCAAAGTTTAGGACTATATATGTTCCAACAGAGTGCACCATGACATGGTTAAATAAAATCATTTATGCACCATTGTAGAATTATTTCAAAAAATATACGTTAGGGTGCTCTATAGTATACTGACGTACTGGTGCACATCATTTCTCCAAAGGGAGCACCATGTTAGGGCTATATTTAAAAATATAATTGGTTCCCTATGTAACACTGGATGCACTAGTGCATTAGACAATCAACTGCACTATGACAGGGTTAAATTAAAAATTATGCACCATTGTAAAATTTTATTCAAAATATATATACGTTGGTGCATTCCATAGTAACTAGCTACACGGTGTGCACCCGTGCTCTAAAAGGGTGCACCATGTTTGGGTTATTTGTAAAAACTATTATTCGGTGCTCTACTTAAATATTGTATCAACGGTGCATTCCGTCATCGAGTGCACTAGAACATGGTTTAAGAAATATTTTTTACTTGTCGTAAAATTCAGTTTTACCATTTTCAGTGTTGTAGAGCTCAACATTATTGGTACAAATTTTTATTCTCTGAATCACCCTACTATCGATGCTTCCCTTGCTTGCCTTCCTTCCGTCTTTTGCTGTGTGCATGGCTTTCGAATTTTTCCAAACGGTGGGAAAATTTGTTTTTTTTTACTACGTGCCAACCATGCCTCCCCAACGAAAAAATATCTAGGTAATATCCTTTTATCTTTATAACTTAAGTTTTCGGTAGATTAAAATTTACAATTGAGTTAATTTTTCATTGTTTAAAAAAAATAAAAAATTCTATGTAGTGCACTTGAGACGTTCGACCCGCACTGCCATTGGTGCACCCTGTAAATTTATAGGACGCAATGAAAAATAATCTTAAAATCCTCAGCGATGCATAGGTAAACAAGATCACATTGGCACAACCATTTATCGACGCACCGCGCAAAATTATTTTTCTATTTGACGGTGATCTCAGTACCTCTAACACATCGGTCCGTTATGGTACATGACACACTGCTCAAATCAAATATATTATTTTGCGTAGTACATTAGTAAGCATGCACATCAATGCGTTCATGTTTACAAACACACCACTATAAAAAAATGACATTTTTTCATGGTGCACCCTATAAATTATCTATGTGCACCACTAGCGGTGCAAGCTGAACGACTTGAACACACTGCTTGAAAGAATTAGATAAAAAATTGCAAAGTTCTGTACTAGTCATTTTATAAAAAATAGTGGGGTGGTGCGTTGTCATTACTGACATGTACTAGTGCATTTGAGGAATGTATACACATCGCCCTAAATAATTAAAAAAAAAAATATTTTACGGTGTGTTACAATTTTAATTTTTTTTTATTTTAAGTGGTGCGTAGGGTAATTGTAATGCACAGGTGGGGTGGTGCATCAATTTTAAAAAATGATGGGGCAATGTGTCTCTGTTACTTAAACGCACCAGGGCATATCAGGAGTGTATACGCACCACCTTAACTAATTTAAAAAAAAATGTTTTACAATGCATTAGTATTTTAATTTGTTTTTATTTTAAGCAGTGCATAGGATAACCGTAACACACAAAGCCTTATTTCTCCACTTTTCTTCATGTCGGGTACCAAATTTTCTACCCATTTGGAATACCTGAGTGGAAGGATAATCTTTGTGTCTAGAAGCTTCTTGACTTCCCTTTCTATCACTGGCAAGGGGATAGGATTTATCTATCTCAGCTTCTGCCTAAAAGGTTTGATACCATGCTTCAAAGGAATATTATGTTCAATTACAGAGGTATTGTAAGTATTTAGATCGTCGTAGGGCCATGCAAAGACATCTTTATACTGCTTATGCAATTCGACGTATTTATTCTCTACCTAGGCTAGAAGGTATTTAGATATCTTGACCAGTTTAGGATCCTTTTTAGTTCCTATATTAAAGTATTTGACCTCTTCGGGCTGAAGTCGTAAGGTATATTTTAAGAGTATATCATCTTGGTCAAAACATCTCTCTAAGGGTATCATACCTCTGGGGATCTGATTGTTCTTAAGAACAAGCATTCAGTGATTTGCAATCTTATCCTAGAACTTTTCATGATCTTCATATTCCTGCATGATCTAGATAGGATCGTTCTGATTTTCCTGATCTATATGAGTCTCAGAGAACTCGTCAACCATTTCCAGAAACTATTTAATTTTCTCGTCATTTTCAAAGAATTTCCAGTGATGAACATTGTTTGGGATCGAACATATGTGTCTCATTTCGATATGACACTTCATTTTTTGGACAGTAGGTGGTACAAATGTCACAATTTCTTTGGCTAAAGAGTTTGCCTGCTAGTTTTCCATTCTAGGAATGTAGTGAATGTTAAAGGACGAGAATAAATTCTGTATCAAATACCAAGAGAAATTTCTGTATGACCTTAGCCTTGGATGTTTACCTTGATATTGCTTCTTTATTTGTTTCACGATAAGCTCTGCATCACCATAAACTATTATATGTTCAATTTTTAACTTTTTGGTGACCTTTAATCCTAAGACTAGAGATTCATACTCATAGACATTATTTGTATTATCAATCTCCCACTGTAATCTGTATGAAAAGGGGATAATGTACTCATCTCCTGGCACTACAAATAACGCTCCAGCCCCTGCCCCTTCGTAGGATGATGAGACATCAAAAAATATTTCCCATACTCCTTCTCTACTATTTACACTTTTCTTTGTTTTTTCTATTTTTTTATTTTATTCTTCTGTACATTCTTCAAAATCATCATTTATTGATAAATTAAAATTTCCTAAATCCTTATCGACAACATAGACTGGATAATTGTTTGGGTTTTGGGGGTCACTTACAATATATGTCAGTCTAGTCTCTCTGTACAGTCGAGTAAATTGTCCACCGAAAATTGGGATCGTAGCATGAGTCATGTCCAACTAAAGTGATCCTCCTAATTTTTCACCCCAAGACCTGGATAGAAGCATGCTGTACTTGGAATGTACGTCAAAAACGACTACATCCATGAGGTTAATTTTTACAGTGATATGTGCAACATTTACTACCAAATCTTTGATCATGCCAAGACACTTAACTTTTCCGGAATCAAACGAGTATAAGTCTTGATAAGGTCTAGTGATTTTGAGGCCCAATTTTTCCATGATAATTTTAGGCATTAAATTATGAGAGGCCCCAGAATATAACATGTAGTTATGGAGTAAGTGGTCATACACATTTAATGTAATATAAAATAGAGCAACAAAATCCTTAGTATTTTCGATGTGAGGACCAAACATAATTGTAGGTGTTTCATCTTGTAGATTGATAAAATTTGCGTGACATTCAACATCAGAAAAAATTATCATTTTAGAAATCTATTTTTTATAAATTGGATTCTTGGCAAGCTCAACTAGGGGCATGGGGATTTTAATTTTATTTAGTTCATTTTCTAAACTGAAACCTCCAGTTGTTTTTTCAATTTCTCTGGTTGGATCTTGTGCTTCAAAATTCTCCATTTTCTTAGTTTGTGTTACTCTTGTTTCAACTGTTTTTGTTCATGCAACTTGTGTTTCAAATAGTGGTTTAGTAACAACTGCTTCATTCGCTTTATTTCTCGATAAAATATTTTTTGGTGGAACGTTTGTAGGATTTGTTTCTCTGGGCCTTAAGTTGTACTTTTGTCTGATTTCAACCATTATGGAGTCGATGAGTCTTTGATATGCAGATTCTCCCAGATTATTTATGCTTTCCTCATTATTAAACATGGGTTCTAGGTCTAGAGACTTTTCATAATCCTGTCTAGTTAAATGAGGCTCTCAGTCGTCATCACTAAGGTTGTTTAGATCATCTTATAACCCATTATAATTTTTCATATCATCTCTTTGCATAGAATTTTCCGTTTTAAACAGAGCTTGGATTTTTTTATCTTCATTTTTTACTTGTCTTTGTGGTATCCGGGGATTAGGATTTCTCCTAAACCGATTTATAGAAAATGGATCAAGTTTGTCTTGATCTAGTTCCATTCTAGATATTTTTTTTGACAAATCTTTGATTATCTTAGCCATCTCATCCATTTTTTATTCCACAGACTTCCTAGATCCGGAGGGTCCTTCTTGTTCCCTGAAACATTTAGGTTCTTTGGTTCCTGTCTCAACCTTGGATTTTAATTTAGCGGATGCCATCATATTTGATTCGATTTCTATGGCATCGTCTTGCATTCATGACAGAGTGGTAGATATTCTTTCTCTTAAGAGTAGGGAAAATCCGGGTTCAAAATCCCCTACGAAACTTACCTTTGCTGCAGGTTGAGAGGGTTTAACTTCGAATGGGATCTTATGGTACAATTTTTTGAACCTATGAGTAAATTCGAGGACCGACTTAGAATTCCTTTTTCTTAAAGCCCCAAATTCAGTCAAATCATAAAGATGGTCTTTCTTTTCTCCCCATTGTCTTAAAAATGCATTTTCTAGATCATCATATGACCGTAGGGATCCTACCGGGAGTCCTTGAAACTAGGTTCTTACTTGTCCTTAGAAGGTCTGCACTAGAAGCATTGAGTAAACATCTTCATGCTTAATTCCAAGGATATCAACAAACTGATCGAAAAAGGCTATGTTCTCTGTTGCAGTTAAATCTCCTTCCACCATAAATTTTGGTAAGTTCTTCATAGAATTTTAAGGAAAATCATGCAAGATGGTAGGGAGGACCAAGGGAATGTATTTGGCCACTACCTTCACAAAAATTCTAGGGGATGGAGGTTTTCCTTGACCTTGTCCACTTGCTCCTCTGCCTCTGGCACCACCTCCTCCAACAATAACCATTGGAAGTATAGGGGATGGACTTTGGGAAAAAATAGGGTTTTCAAAAACTTCGAGGGACCGAAGTGGTGACCTTTCAACTTCTTCAGGATGTGGTGAAGGAAATTCCGAAAAAAGGTCATTAGGAGACGAAAAATTTAGAAGAGGAGGAAAAGGGAAAATGGTCTGGTTTCTTTAGACTTACAAGATGTATAGATAGGTGAACCGGTAGAGGACGAATCATGGTATAAAATATGTTCTTCAGGGTTTTGGAGAACTGAAACCTTTACTTCGGGAAAGGATGGGGTAGATAGAATATTAACAACAACGGGTATAGAGAGGGATCTTTCATTCTGACCTTTAGGAGTATCAGTCGAGTCAATCTTAGTCTTTATTTTGGGTACAACTTCCTCCAGGTTCTCTAACCTAACCTTAGGTTTACTAGTTGATGCCTCCGTAGAGGGTGCTTGTTTAAAATTATCTTCAAGGGTTAGTTCTTCGACTGGATCCTTATTATTGACTTGTGCAAATTTGGGTTAGTATATTTTACCTGTCGATGCGGTAGTCGATTTGAGGTACCCCTTTGGTTTCAACAACCTTTCGAGATCTGATATAGGTGTGGTATGCTTATCGTCTAGGTTCTTTCTGGCATTCTTTTGACTGAATTCCAGTTTATCTGTGGTGGAGACACCAAGTGAAAGATAAAAATAGCCTTACATGTGTATTCAATTTTTGTTCACTATCAAATATAAGATCTTACCTTGTCGTTTTCCCAGGGAAAAATAAATTCATTTCTCTGTCCCCAGTAGCGATGCCAAAAATATGTTGGTCCTGAGATTAAACTTAAGGCTCAAAGAGTAATGTCAGGAATCATGAAAGTTTAAAGACAATGTTTTTTAAAAGTTATTTTTCTACCTTAGTTATATGAGAAAAATTCCTTAAATGAAATTAACAGTATGGAAGCACAGAGGCCGTATTTCGTGTCTGAGTCAAAATTGTAATATCGAATGGTGTGAGAGAAGAATACAAATCTGTTAAAAAAAATAAGGCATCAATTGTTGAAGAGTCGCACCTTGTTGTAGTAGAAGAATATAAATAGTGTAACCTTGAATAAAGTATAAGATACAATAATCCACACAACTCACAGGTCTTTATTTACTCACAATAAATGAAGAGGAAAAACTGCTTATTTAACAAATTACTGATGTAATGCGAATACAATAGTTGTTGTACTAAATTGAAATCAAACATTTATCAAGGAACTACTTAAAGAAATGCTGAGATATGGAAAAACAAGAGAAACACATAACCCAAACTAAACAAAATTTGGAATCTCTGTCTACACTTGTATTAATACTCAATAAGGAGATTTTTCTCTATTACATTCAGAAAGAAGCAACTCTTTACTTGATCTTCAATCTATGTATTTATATAAAAATATGTCACAACTAAAAACGGTTGGACTTCTTATAATTAAAAATAACAAATATTTGGAATACGAAAATAGTGCATAGAGAATGATGAATTTCGTTGGTAATCTCTGCTATCTCTTCGTCTGCTGGCTGAAACACTTCCTTTCCTCATTCCTTTAGGTCAGACACATCTGTCGTTTGATCTTCTTGATAATTTAGCACAACATCCTGGTCATTGTATCTTTGTTGACATTTGTCCCTTCAACAATGACATTTCCTTATCTTCTCACCACTGTGCTTTCTTTTCCATGCTCAATGCATTGGTTGCATCTATCTAAAAATTCCACCACTATCTTCGATGGCTCAATGATTTCATTCACCTCGAAAATGTATAATTTATTTTCCACTTGAAGTAGTATTTCTTTGATTCTTTTCACTTCTCGAGTCAAGTTATGGAACTGTGAACTTGGGTTCACTAGCCACTTATTAATCTTAAGGAGGTCAATGTGAATTATTTCCTAAATGGCTTCCAAAGTTTCTTCTTTGTTCTTCTTAGAATTATGATGGTTCATTTTGATATTGATTTTCCCCAAAGCCTCCCCAATGCTACTTCCTTCAAAATCAACCAGTCTCTTATCCAATGATGATAACGCTTCTTGACAAGCGTCTTTCACCTCCCTGGCTAACCTCTTTCTCTCTGCCAAATTCAATTCCTACACCTTCAGGGCCATATCACCTCTTATTTCTTCAGAGGTGGAAAGTCGAGGAAAATTAGGGACATTATCCCTTTGTGCCAGTATTATGGCTTCTTGAAACTTAGCTCAGGATGAGTGAGATTCTCCTTCCTTAATATAGATATCTTTTACGACAAGGTCTACAGGCTGGAACATTTCTGGATGGCATCGACCTTCATGAAAAGATATTGTTGGGCCATTTCTAGTTTTTCGTTTACCTCTAGTGCTTGAGTCTAAAAAGATGATATATCCACTGATGTGCCTTTAGTCAAGTATATCCCGGCTTGCAATTTATTTATTAACTCCTCTTGTTGAGTGACTAATCCTTTGTTGGCCTGTGAATTCCGATGGAGCTCCTCGAGTTTAGCCTGCAATTGTTGAATTTGATGCCTGTCATAAGCTCTTATATGTTCAAAGTCTTGGTTCATCTTATTATTCAAAGTGTGTTACATGGTCAATATTTGATCTTGCAACTTCCCTACCAATAGTTTTTTCTGTTTTAGTTGCTCCGCTAAATTTTCTAGAAACCACTAATTTGCAGTGGCAAAGGCACCTAATAATCCTGCCACTTCCTTCACGAATTTTGAATCATCACAATCATTTCCTTCGTATAACATCCTTTGTTTTTTGGTTATTTCCCCATCCTTCTGTTGTATTTCTTGTTTGATGATGGCCCTCCGTTTCTTACTAAAGAAGAAGTTCGAAGGAGGCACCTCTTCCACAAAATTAGGGTGAGGTCACCTATAAAATTGACTTCGAAACTAGGATTTTTGAAACTAGACTGCAAAAGTGTCAATGAAGTAATAGGGGTGCCGATCTCCATTGACAGTTGTTTCTCAATAGTAGGGGCAATAGATGTGTCTGGTGTGGAAGGAGATGTATCTTGCCTTTTCTTTAGGAAAGTTTTGATTTGAGTCGTTGCTTGAGGACCTAATGGAATTGATAATGAAGCTTCCAATTCCCGAGTCAAAAATTGGGTGCTCTTTGGGTTCTCCTCAGTATCCTGTTTTCCAGGGTTCCCTGGTTCAAAACCTGGAGGTAAAAATTCCTGTGCAAGCGAAGTGGCTACTGATTCTCCCTATAGTATTTTCGGTAAGTTATTTATTTTGTGTTTTTGAAAACTGAGGAAATTGGCCTGATGATCTAGGGACAAGGTTTGGAATATGATCAGTACTTCCTCATAAGAACCAACTCCCTTGAATATTTCATCATGTGGGGAGTTTTCATGCACATATATCTTTAGGTTGTATTGGTCCAGGTGGGTTTCCATGATTTTGTGTGGGTCGTTCCTTTTAAATTCGATGTCAACCAACTTGACATCCTCCAAAGTTGCGGCCTCTAGTTTGGAGCGAACTAAGTCTAATAGTGAAAACATACCAACCTGGAGAGGGAAGGTAGGCCATACCTTTTTATGGGTTTCTTTCAGCTCCTTTCTAATGCCCCATATTACTGTTTGATAAGATACTTCTCAGAATACCAGCCGTTATGGTAAAAATCTTGGGAGAGTGTGGGGAGGGACTGAGCATCCGAAAACCCCTGATGAAAGAGAAGTTTTCTTCGATGAACTAATCCGCTATTTTTCCCAGATTTCCCATGATTTTGTATGAAATTCGAGGGGGTGGGAAACCAGATAAAGCCATATGAATGAGCACCAATACATGGTGGCACATTTTGTAGAAGAAATATTTGTCCTTATCTTCCCACAACTTGGAGTGATAGAAGTGAATAGGTTCTACGCTGGTTGAGGTCCAGCTCCGATTCATCAGTGGGAAAGGGGTTATGAAGAAAATAACATCCATGATATATGTGGACATATAGAAAGGAGCGGGCTACCCCTTTGGCTTCGCAAATTTTTATTCAGTAATTTCTTTAGCCAAGTTGTCTGATAAAATTTTGACCTAATTAAAAGAGTATCCCTCGAACATGTCATGCATGATCGACACCCATGCCACCAAGAAATGAGTTGGACTCTTCTTCACGAACAATCTACAGAGCATCATGTCTACATAAATCATGTGAGTATCCAATGACGTTGTGGCATACATGCAATGAGCGTCGACCCTGAACTTCTCCGAGTGTCCCCACTAAGAATTACTATTACATTGGGCGCAGATTAGGACGGTTTAAAATTTCATCGTATATTTTTTTTCTTTTTTTGGACTAAATATATATATATTTTTTCCGAGGTCCAAATGTTGGTCGCTCTAGCGACCAACCTTCCAAGTTTGTCATTTTAACGACGAAAGTTGGTCAGTAGAGAGACCAACCCCCAGTTAGTCTCTATAGCGACCAACAATGGCATGTGTGAGAATCGCCGATCATTTACGACAAATCAATCCTATATATATCTCAGTTATGACAAATTTTCTATAGTTGCGACAACAATTTTCTACAGTTGTGAAAATCATTTGGGTGTTCTGATGCAATGGTGTTCAGGTTTTTTATGAAATCTTGATTTCAATTCTCTTTCAAGAAGAGAAACATTGAATTGATCAGACTCTACATAGCTGATATTTTGAAGGTTAGTACTTAAAAATTTTCCGTGTGATTTAGTAATTTGGTTCTATTGAACTATTTTATGGTTTATTTTCACTCCTTAAGTCAAATTTTATGGTTTATTTTAACTCCTTAGAAATATTTTATGGTTTATCCACTTTTGATAGAGTAAAAAGATTACTGATTTAGCTACAATCATTCTAATTAGATTCAATCACTCTAATTTTGTTYTTATATTTCATGGAACTTCTTGAATATCTAAGTATCCTTGCCTTAGTAAATTTACATTTAGGGTTTCCTCCTTGAGTTGGAAAAGAACCAACTAGAAGTGAAGAGCAATGGCTTTTTTGTTGATATTGGGCATCAATACTCTTGTGTATCCCTAAAGCTACCCTAATTTTTATTAGGGACTTAATATTATATAGTGTGATTTTGGTTGAGAATAGATCCACCTCCTCTTATTAATGTTTCATGCTTTTAGGATTCATGCTTTGTCCCTTTTTTTTTCTGAACATGTTGTATAATTTTCATTACAAATATCTAAATATATACCAAATTATTTGAATAGATTTGTATATTGTACTTATAATGTTTCAAT
>JZKD02S2164064.1:426827-447580 GCA_000966675.3 Picea glauca
TCAATAACAATAGAGTTACATATGAGGAAGACCTACACATTGAGTTCCTCAAACATGGTATTCACTCTATCAACTCCAATATTGTCAATTTGTTTGATTTATTGCGTTGTTTGATGAATTTATCCTTTCACATGGTTCCACCATATAATCCACCCCGATTTGAAATCAAGGTTTAGTTAAGATCCTACAATTACATGACCATCATTATTGGACACACTTAAATACATGTTATCAAATTTAGTTAAGATCCGGTGTGAATGGCATTTTAAAAACAAACCCCAATATTGGTCGCTTTAGCAACAAACCTGTTCATCGCTAGTATTGCCAATTGGTCGCAAACATCAACGTGTTAGTCGCTAGAGAGACTGATGTGTTAGTCTCTAGAGAGACCAACATGTTCCTCGCTAGTATTTCCAATTGGTCGCAAACATCAACGTTAGTCGCTAGAGCGACCAACGTGTTAATCGCTAGAGCGACCAACGTGTTCGTTCTAGAGACCAACTGATCCTCCTTCTTTTGACCTTTTTAACTGATGGTTTGGTCGCTCTAGCGACTAATATTCATCGTTCTAGTGACTCATAGTGGTTTATTGACTAAGTTTTCCAGGGTTGTCTTGGTCACTCTTGTGACTAATATTAGTCGTTTGACCGACTAACATTCGTCGCTAGCCGAACTTTTCCCTATTGTGAATAGGATTATTTTTCCGATCGCTAGATCGAAGAAGATCCATCTGTGGCCACTAGAATGACGAATGAATTTCGACAAAAAACAAAATATTGGTCGCAAAAATGACTCTATGCCGACGAAAATGCATCTCTACTTCGTCGCAAAAACGTTCAAATTTAATAGTGACTTGATTGCATCAGGATAACTCTTGTCATACCATATGCATTCCTGTTTCTCAAAATATAACATGAATGAAACATTGTAATTATATTTAGGATCGAGAGATAGATTATACATTACTTGAAGGTGTTATGGTCGAAAAGACCCAACAACAACCTTTTGATAGTTGAAAATTATCCTGGTTTGGACATCGACGTTTTCCAGGGCCCATCTTATCATGTCATTATAAAACATGAGTCTCAACTGCACAACTATCTTATGTAGCTCAGACTGGGCTATATATATGAGTTTGGATCCGTGAGTATCATCCACTTCATTGCCAGAATATTCTAGGTAATTTATAGCCTCATGTTCCAGAATATCGAACACTTGTGTCCAAGATTTAACAGAGTCTATAGATTGCGGTGTAGTGTCTAACAAAATGAACCTCCACCAGCTACATTAGTCTTATTCATCATCTTCCATGGTGCCATGATATCGAGAGAACATAACGAGGATACCAATTGCAGAGGAATTGCATGAGCTTCTCAATCGGATAAAACTTACTTTTTTGTAGAAGATGAAAATGAAATTGAAAATCAAGTATTTTTATTCACATCAGGTGCATTGATCCAAGTATACCTTTACTAACAAAAAAATTATTAAATTTAATGGGAAATTATACCCGACGATCCACAATCTATGCTAAAAATCATTACCGTTGATTTGTGATAAATTCCATTAATATTCAACAGTTCGGGTTTGGGAGTTTTGGATGAAACATAGTTGAAATTTCCTGAATTGCGAATACACGAAAGGTTAATTACAAGATAATCTCTTTTAAAATATCAATTAATCATGTTTAACTTCAAGTGCTTCAGAAATTTGAACTTCAGGATTTTTAAATGTAGCTCGAGAAGAAATACCTAAAACCCAAAATGCGAAATGATTAATTATTCGATAATCTCTTTTAATTTTTAATTAATCATATTTAATTTCAAGTGCTTCGGAAATTCAAACTTCGGAGATTTTAGGATATGATGAAGGGTAAACTTTCAAACCCCGAAGTGCGAAGAAGTTAATTATCCTTTGACCGAGATTAACTTAATTAATTAAAATTTAATACTTCGGCATTTTAGTGCTTCATGGATTTGCGCATTATCTCTTTGTTATATTTTTGAAGGGTCATCTCCCATAGTGACATGTCAAATATGACGTCATTCTAGATGACGTGTCAAGAATAGGAGGGTGCCACGTGTTACTTAGAATCATATGAATCTTCAAATGAAAATGTAAAAAATGGATGCCACGTGTCAACCCAGGGAAGACTCAAAAGGTACACATGTATTATGACTCGTGTCCTTTAAAGGTTTATGAAAAGTGAGGAAAGAAAACTTTCGGGTTTCGGGTCCTTTATCGTTAAGACTTCTCAAAATTCCCGAAGCACAAAGCTTTGGAGTGACCTTTAGTGATTTGAATATTTAACAATCAAGCGACTCCAAAACTCTGGGAAAAATAGGATCGTTTGATCAAACAGGGAAACTTCATCAACGACATATATCATGTGCGCCTTATTAGAAATTAACCAGAAATGAATTTGATTCAAATTTTTAAAGTTAATTTCTGAGTTACCACTTTGGGAAAGATTAAATTTTCATGAAGTGGAGGATTTAAAGCTCAAATTTTAGGATTATATATGTTCCAATAGAGGGCACCGTGACATGGTTAAATAAAAAAATTTACGCACCATTGTAGAATTATTTCAAAAAATATACGTTAGTGCGCTCTGTAGTATACTGACGTACCAGTGTGCATCGTTGCTCCAAAGGGAGCACCGTGTTAGGTTTATCTTTAAAAAAGTAAACGATTCCCTATGTAACACCGGATGCACTAGTGCATCGGACAATCGACTGCACTGTGACAGGGTTAAATTAAAAATTATGCACCATTGTAGGATTTTATTCAAAAAATATATACACCAGTGCACTCCATAGTAACCAGCCGCACGATGCGCACCCATGATCTAAAAGGTCACATGGTGTTTGGGTTATTTGTAAAAAATATTATCTGTTGCACTACGTAAATATTGTAGCACCGATGCATTCTGTCATCGAGTGCATTAGAACATGGTTTAATAAAATCTTTTTATCGGTCGTAAAATTCAATTTTACCATTTTCAGTGTTGTAGACCTCAAAAGCACCGGTGCAACTTTTTCCTCTCTGAAGCGCCCTGTTGTCGATGCTTCCCTTGCTTGTCTTCCTTCCATCTGTTGCTGTGTGCATGGCCTTCAAATTTTTCCAAATGGTGGGAATATTTGTTTGTTTTTACTATGTGCTAACCATGCCTCCGTGATAACAAAATGTCCAAGTAATATCGTTTTTTCTTTATAACTTAATTTTTTGACAGATTAAAATTTAAAATTGAGTTAATTTTTCATTGTTTAAAAAAAATAAAAAATTCTATGCAGTGCGTTTGAGACGTTCGGCTCACACCGCCATCGGTGCACCCTATAAGTTTATAGGTGCACTGCAACATAATGTTAAAATCCTTGGTGGTGCATAGGTAAATACGATCGCATTGGAACGACTGTTTATCGACGCACCACGTAAAATTATTTAGCTATTTTACGATGCGTCTCAGTACCTATAACACACTGGTCCGTTATGGTACATGACGCACCGCTCGAATCAAATATATTATTTTGCGCAGTACATTAGTAAGCATGCACATCGGTGCATTCATGTTTACAAACACACTGCTATAAAAAATGACATTTTGTCGTCGTGCACCCTATAAATTCTCTGTGTGCACCGCTAGCGGTGCAACCAGAACAAATTGAACACACCACTTGAAACATTTAGATATAAAAGTTGTAAATTTATGTACTTGTAAATTTAAAAAAAATGGTGGGGTGGTGCATCGTCATTACCGACACATACCAGTGCATTTGAGGAACGTATACACATCGCCTTAACTAATTTAAAAAAAATATATTTTACGGTGCATTAGGATTTTAATTTGTTTTTATTTTAAGCGGTGCATAGGGTTGTCGTAATGCACAGGTGGGGTGGTGCGTCAATTTAAAAAAAATGATGGGGAAATGTGTCTCCATTACTTAAACGCATCGGGGCATATAAGGAATGTATACACACCACCTTAACTAATTTAAAAAAAAAATGTTTTACAATGCGTTAGTATTTTAATTGTTTTTTATTTTAAGCGGTGCGTAGGATAACTGTAACACATCAGGGCTTGGGTTTACCTGACTACAACGATGTGACAGGGTTATACAACACACCATATAACATAATATAAAAAAATTTGTACGGTGCGTTCATTTATTTTAAATGATCATGATAAGGCACACTTCTACCATTCAACCGTCTAAATTATTTCATGTCCATTTCCTTCTCTTCTATTTGTACAATGTGACCCATGGTTGTGTTTCCTCTGAATTGTAAAGAATGAATTTATTGATGGCATCAATTTATGAATTCGCCGATCTCTCTCTCTCTCTCTCTCTCTCTCTCTCTCTCTATATATATATATATATATATATATATATATATATATATATATTCATGAAATAAAACAGACATATATTACATATTAGATCAAAATATACATTATGAAGTTCAATGTGAAAAGACACTGTGTAGAAATTTTAAAAACGATAATCAACTTACTCTTTAGAAAGCGCCTTCATCCATTCGTTTGGAGAAGCTCCCCTTCTCTTTTTTCTTCATGCCTTTCGTCATCCCAAATCACCACAACGGGTGTGTTGTCAATATTCTTGATGTACTCAATGACATAATAGAAACACTCATATGATATGTACCCCTTTTCCATAGACCCCTCCAATTTTTCCGTTTGTCGAAAAAATCCTTTCAATTTCTTCAYGTACCTCTCTAAGAAGAACATCCAACAACATGAGACCACTCTGACTAATTGTACCTCATCTACTAGGTGAATTAGAAGATGAACCTGGAATTCCATGAAACTCGTCGACAATTCCTTCTTAAACATAAAAACAATCTCAGCTATCTCTTGACGCCACCGTGGAATGCTATCCATATGAATCTCCTCTGATGTGATCCAATGTAAAAAGGCAGATAATTTATATATGGCACGTCGTAGGTCTTGGGGGAAGTCATGGTTCACACACCCACATAAGAGCAGAGGATAATGACACTACAGAGTAAACACATACAAAATTAATTATTTTTTATCCCATGGCATAAATTTATAAAACAAATACTAAAATCATGTTTTTGACATACGTACTCTTAGAAGGTTCAAATGGTCATGTGATTTTAACCTAGACAAATGGTCTTTCACAGTGAAGTTGTGCCGTAGTAAATACCCATATAAAGAAGACACTTTCACACCCAATATAATTTCCTTTTCCAAAGAAAGATCAACTTTCTTCAATATCCATAAGGAATCACCTTTATTGAAAGACCAAGAGGAACCAACCTCTCCTTTACTTTATTTTGTTGGCCTATGTTTCTTTTTAGTTTTTGAAGAAATAATGTCTCTCCTAATAACCAATGTGTCACTTTCTTTTGATGATATGTGCCTCCATCAAGAAGATGATTTTTTTTTTAAATATATGCATGGGATATAGTAAGTGGGGAATATTAGGATGCTACCAATATGGGAGATCATAAAAGATAGATATCCTTTTCACCCCAATGGGAAATTTCTCAACATAGGTTTCAGAGAATTCTGGATCATTGAACATAGGCTCCCCATTTGATTTGAAAATTTATGTAATATCCTTCTCCTTCTCTCTCTCCCTCTCTCTCTCTCTCTCATATTCTCTAATCCATTCTATTGGTGTCATTATTGCAGGCCTCTGGGTTCTCTTTGGTTTACCATTGAAATTGGATGTTTCTCTTTTGTAAGGGTGTTGTTCTGGGAGGAATACCCTGGAGAATTCGTACACTATCTTTCATAGGTGGTTGGACCACCTAGCCTTCAGAGAAGGTCCACAACATTTACATCCATATAGCCTTTTGTTACAAGACCTGGGAAATTATTAATATATACCGAGCATGTTATCATCGAAGATCAGAACAATCTCAATTAATTAAATATGCCAAAAAATATTGTTTCATATGTAAACAAATCAATAAACATGTAATTTACTATAGAAAACTCCTAATCCTAGATAATCATGTGTGGTGTAAGCACATAGTCCATACAACATAAAACTCCTCTCTATTGTGATGGGTATTGAAACATCATATACATGTATCCCTTCCCATAATTCCTTCAATTCATCTACCAATGGTTTTAGGTAGACATACATATTCTTCACTTGTGTTCTACCAGGGACTATAAGAGCCAACATAAGAGGTTCATTATTCATGAACAACCATGGGGGGATATTGTTATTGATCACTACTAGAGGACACACAAAATAGTTGGTGTTTTGGAGGGAATATGGGTTGACGCCATCCATGGATATGCTGAGTCATAGAATTTGTACTTCATCCTTGAATTTTTCAGGTCATGTATCCTCTATATGCTTCATGTCTATTGAATCTATTGGGATTCACATAACTCCCGACTCACCTCTATGCGAGGCATGCCATCCCTGCAGCATAGATAATTATTTTTAACAAAAGAGCCTTTGAATATTTGGGATTATAGGCATGTGCCTCAATATAGTATGAGGAGGACCATGTGATTTACCCTTTTTATTTGATTTATGATATCTATCATGCCCAAATTTCAAACATATCTCTTTATCTGCATATTCTCCTCTATATATAATAAAATCATTTAAACATGCATGATATGATATGTACTCAACGCCCAATATTTTCAACATATGCTTTTCCTCTTCACAACTACTGAGAAAGACGTTATCACTCAGAAGAACCTTATCTTTGAATAACCCACAATTAGTGGGAAATAGAAATGTACAATGTTATTTAAAGTTCATAAAATTGATCATTTCAATGTTGATTGTGTGACAATATTTTTCCAATTATAAGGGACTTAATGATGGTCAGTTACCTCAATATTGCCAAGAAACATGCGTTTGACATGCCAAACTTTACTTTCAAGTTGTACAATAACATTGTTGTCCCCAACTGGTTAAACTTTGACTAGGTAGGTCCAAACATAGGGGTGGTGGAAGCAGATTTCAGACTTTCAAATAAGGTATCAATGATATGAGTTTTATCACTGGAAAATGACTCACTACAACTACAGACAATGGATGAAGAAACATGTAACAAACACAACATACTACCTATATTCATGGAAGGATTACATTCAGTTTGGAAAGAAAATAAAAAAACTATATAAAAGTGGTTCTGGAAATCCATGCACATTCAATCAAAGCCTTGCATGCACATCCGCGTGGGATAATACAATGTACAATGCACACAGTTCATGAATGACGATCAAAATACCTGTGTGGACGCTGAAACTATGAATTAATGAATTTGGTCGGGCCTCAAACATTTTTGGGATGAAGAGAACATCCCCCATACCCAAAATCTCCCTCAAATTTCTCCTTGAGATCGGTGAAAGGGATGGGAAGTACCTCCAAGGGATTCCCATTCACACTTAGAACTAGTTGAGAAAGATCTTTCCATCCTCTTATAAATAAAGGGCCATTGTATGCAAAAAAGAAGAAGCATTTGAGTATTTTTATGCTGCTCATTTTTAGCTTTGGGAAGCCACCTTCCTCTGGGAAAACTGTGAGAATTCATAGCAAGTGTTAGAGCTCTCTCCTCTTGATTAGTTCATCACTATTTTCTTCAATATTTTCCTTTGTTAGCCATTGATAGTCTAAATAAGACTTTGTACTTGGGGACTCAAGATCCTTCACAAGGAGGAAGAGGGGACTCATAAGTTCCCATATTTATCCAAGGAGTATCAATTCGAAGATTAGTTTACTTGGTATATCTCTCTTGTGTTTTCTTTGTGCATTCATTTCAAGTTATTATTTGCTTAGTTTATATTTATTTCCTTGTTGTTTGTCTCTTATTTCTTTATGTTAGTTGAGCCACTAACCAACTAACTCTTTGTTGTGATTTCTGGATAGCCTAACTAGATAGTTAAGGGACTCATTTTTTCTCACTCTTGTGACAAAAAGAACCCAACAAATTGGTAACCATACTAGGGATTTGGATCAAAATTATCCCAAATTAGGATAATAGAGTGTTCTTTCTTACTTTTTTTCATGGGCATGGGTCAAAACCGACCTAAACTAACCATTTGAGAGCAAGATTTCACCCCATAGTGAGAGAAGTTTTTCAAAATTTCATCCCACCAACTTTCCTGCATGTGCACGGGTTCAGGATGAATAGACGCGAAGTCTACACACATCAACACTTTGTCAAAACTCTCCAATCACATGGTCTGCGCACTGTGCACGACTATTTTTGGTTCTCCCATGCACTTGTCTTATTGTTGAAAAATTGTAAGGCTTGAGTTACCCACTGCCACTCAGTAGTTTAGATTTGATTTTAGAACTTTGTAAAAGACAGTATAAGCATGATGAGATCTCATTATTGCATCCATTAAAATCACATCACACATAGGTAATTATGGAGACTAAAAGAAACCATAATATCTTTAATTTCCTTGATCACCACGTTGATGTCTTAAGAGGTTTTTCATTTGAGTTTCAAAAAGATTTCATTTTTACAAAAGTCATCACATTAAATTGGGACTAGAAGGCCATGCAAATCAATATTGGAGTATGATCTTTCCTCACACCTTAGTGTGATCTTGGAAATTAGAAAAATAGGTTTCTTAGATAAGTCTCCATCTCCCGTGGAAAAATCAAGTAATTTTAAAAAAAGAGGCCAATCTGCTCAACTTACTTAATTAAGAATTAAAAGAGTTGTAAGGGACCATATGCCCATTTGCATGCAATTCTAGGATAGTTTTCAAATTCTTAGAGTAAGTCACTTAGGGAGTTTAAGGAGGTTGTAAGGGTCCACACATGCCCACATTCTCACAATATTAGACCAGTTTCAAGTTTTCTAGATTACAAAACACCTTAGGAAGATAAAGGGTCCAAGTAAGGATTTTCATATTTGCCATAATAGCTTAGGATTTCCTTTCATTTGCAAGGGTCATTTTGAACAAATCTAATAATTTATATAAACAAGAAAATTAAAGGACCACATGATGTCCATCATGCTAAAATATTGAATTTAACTTATTAAAAACTTGTTTCACCACCACCCGTTGGGCACAGGCCCATTTTGGGGAAAAGACGAATTTTGGAGAATAAAGCGCAAATAAGGAAAATACAGCTGGCAGGAAAATCATCACATGCAGAGGAAAGCACATGTAAAGGAGGAAAGCATGCGAGGTGCGCATGCAAGAATACCTAACCATGCTAGTGTTAGGGTTTTGGTAAGAGTATGTAATGGTTGATAAGCCACAAATAAGTATAAATAGGTGCCTAGGAGGTCTAGGTCGGGGTGGTTGTTCGAGGAGTTGGAATGTAAGAATGAATGAAAAATATGAGATTGTTTTTGTAAGCTATTGAGCTAGAGAGAGAAAATAAGGTATATCTTGAGGGTTAGATCATAGGCTGAGGATCCTAGTGTGATCTAGTCTGCCTCATTGTAGATTTTGACCCAAATGACCGAGGATTGTAAGGTGCGCATCGCTATAATTTTGGAAAAACCATAATAAAAGAGAAAAGAAGCCAAATATTTGTGGACATAGCCCAGGAGGGGGTAAACCATGGTAGATCATGTGTTATGTGGATTGATTATTGTTTATTTCTTTACTGTCAATTATTAACTAGTAGATGAATGCATGAATGGGTTAACTAGATATGATTGTGCCTACATGCATGAATAATAATGAAAAAATGTGTAGTATAGATGAATGTTAGAGTAAATAAATGAATATCAGAGAGTGTAATCCCATATCCCAACTCATTCTCAGGCTGCAATAACTCGAGCATTGCATCCACCCATAGAACTATCTCGGGTGAGACTGCATAGTGCACCCTATGTATTGTGTTGCCTTCTGGTTTACCATGGGGGCCAATATTTTTAGAGGGTTTTGTTGGAAACCATAGTAGATTTGAACCTGGGTTAGACCAAGAACAATAGAAAGAGAGAAGAAAACTAACAAATGGTTCTGTTTCCAGTTCCATCAGAAGGGGATTGAGTGAATGATATCTGTTGAAGAATCGTGAAAAGAATGTCATATCTCGTGAGAAAACATTAAAAGAATGAGAATATAGAAGGGGATGTTCATACCGTGGAATCCAATGAAGGTCGAGATCCAAATCTGGTTGAAGACAAAGAAGTTGGAGTTTACACAAAAAGACCACATAAACCCAAAAATAATACCGTGCAAATATTTGGACAAGTACGTATTTAGCGACCTGCATGAAGTATTTTTATATTATTTCCTACATGTGTTGTAGGAGTGGATATTGAGGTTGAAATAAAAACACCCACAAATCAAATCAGACAACTAGAGTGGAATTTTGTGGAGATCACGCAGTTACAACAAGTTGACAACAAATTTACATGCGCAATAGATTTATGGTTAGACAACATTGTTGCAGGATTTATCATAGAATATCCAGTAGATACCGGGAAGTATTACAACGCAGCAGAGCAAGAGTTCCTGAAGGTACCTAGAGGTAGGTATATCAGATCATTGTATACTTCCATCAATATTTTACTATATGAAAAAGGTGTAATGACAATGGCATCAAAAAACTAAACTTCCCTGCGTGCATGGGGAAGGGTGGAAGAAATGACAAGAGCAGGAGAAATGGAGGAATATATGGATAAATGATAGAAGGAGGAGGCCTTGGACCCAATCATGGTGGAGGAAGACCAGATCAAGAAGATCATGGAAACAACTAGAAGAATGCACAGTGTATCACCCTACCAATACAAGATGAAAAATAAGAAGAGAGCCATAACCGCGAGGGAAGGTTCAGAAAGTGATGAAGAAGAGGTAGATGATCTCAGTGCCATGGAGAAGATTGAGGAAACCCTGCATGCAACATATGAAAGGAAGACACGTGGTACAAGGGAATGAACTGAAGGAAGAACTCCCATCCATGTCAGTGTCAGTGTTGAACCCATAAATGCATGTGTGACTAATACACCAATAATAACACCACCATTTAGACAACTGAATTTTAGTGAAAGGAAGATAGCAGGAAGTACATCTAGTCACAACGCAACAATTGAAGGAGCCAGTTCAGGAAGTACTAGTCAAGTTTCTACACCGCACGAAGGTCGTAGTTCATCATCATTCAAGATGGAAGAACATGATCCCACCATTAGGTTTCTAGAATTAAAGGGAGAGGCATTGAAGGATCCTGAAAATAACTTGTTTATCTATGAGAAGATTTGGGAAGAAAAGAAGATCATAGATGAGGATACAAAACTTGCACAGTTAGCTATCACACTAAGATACCGCGAACTGGATTGGTACATGAGCTCAACTTCAAACAGTCCACTAGGAACAACCTGAATGATTGTGTATGTCAAGAAGCTACTGATAAATGAATTATAGAAGACTAGTTCAGAAGATCAGTACATGAATGAGATGGTAGAGATCAGACTGAAACCAAGAAAAAATGTCTAGGATATTGACCAGAGATTCAAACGATTGAAGGGAAAGATGAAGTATGTCATGACATATATGAAACATAGACATATATTTGTGAATTCCCTACTACCACACTTGAAATACCCCTTGAGACAACACAAATTTCAAACTCAGGAAGAGGCTCTGCAGGAAGCCTTATAACTGGAAGAGAACCAGTATCAGAAGACAGATCCAACAATAAAGGAGCTGAAGGAGGATTTGAACAAACTCACATTGCAACTAAACCAGAATAAGAGGAAAGAGAAAAGAGAAGTTGTGTGGTGTACCACATGCAGGAAAAAAGGATATCACAATAATGAGTGCCCAAATTTCGCGTAGTACATGGAAACAGGGCTACCAAACCCTTTTCTCACAGGAGGAACATGGTGTGAGATATGTAAAATACATGGACATGATCCATATCATTGTCCAATGATGCAGAAGTATCAGACAATACCCAAGAGTTCATAATTCCACTTTTGCAAGTCAGTGGACTATGATGACAAAGGTTGTAGGATGATGGAGCTGATAAGAGAAAGATCATCATACACCTATAGGGTGCAGGAAAAAATGATGGCAGGGAAGGATGCACCACATTTTAACCAAGTACCAGCCCCATATAACACTGCGCAACCACAATACAATAACGTGAAACCAAAATATAATCCCATGCAGTATAATCAGGTACTTTAGTACAATGCACTATGGGGAGATCGAGCTGGCTACAAAGGTGGAGGATGAGGTAGAGGAGGCTTTGGAAGAGGCAGAGAACTGATGGCATGTCATAACTGTCAACAACCAGGAAACTACGTAAGAGAATGTCCACTTCCACCTGTGACTTGTATGTATTGTTGCACATCAGATCATGACACAAAATATTGTCCGACACTATTGGGGAAGATCTAGGAGAAGAGGAACCAGAACAATCAGAATGTCCAGTGGATTTGTGGAAAGGCACAAGATGATGGAAGGAATATCAACATAGTTACGTGCAGAGGATCTAAAACAAGAGTTGACGTAGCACAACATGATCCAGCACAACACCAATGGGTGAAGACGAATGTTGAACCACAGAAGCAGTTCGATGCACATAACAAAAATGAGACATTCAAGCAAGCCAGAAAATAATTCTTGAATCCATATGTTTCATCTACATCAAATGTGCAACATACTTAGGACATGCCAATGTACGATATGCCTTCATCGTTGGATCACACTAATGAATCACAACCCCTAGGACACGTAAGTATTATTAAGGTTTTTTTGCAATCCCATGTTAAACTATTAAACAATCCATCATCTGTTAAAGTATTATAAATTATGTTAGAAAGATGTAACACAGAGGTAGAGGAGAAGATAGAGCATAAAACAGTTAATCACTTGCATACAAGGAGGAGATCAAATATAGAATTCAGATTGAATGCCAACATTGGAGACTTCAACATGGGGGATATTATACTATATTTAGGCTCTAAATTAAATGTGTTACCCAAGAAGACATGGCAATGTATGGGAGAGACCACATTAGGATATTCACATGTTCAACTGAAACTAGAAAATTAACACAGAGTTCTACCAATTGGAAGGCTAAAGGGTGTGACAATATATCTAGATGGAGTGTGCACTAAAGCTTATTTTGAATTAATATAAATAGTGGATAGCACAACACCTTATCCAACATTGCTTGGATTGGATTGGGCATTTGATAAGCAGGCCATAATCAACATGAATACAAGGAAGATGAACTTTGAATCTGGAGACTATGGATTCATTGCACCATTAGATCCTTCAGAAGGAGAAAGGTTTGTAGAACCAACTTGTCTCAATTTAGAAGAGATAAACTAGTTGTATAAAACCACCGCGTGCATAGAAGATTATATAAACCAACTGCAGATGGGGTAATTAGTTGGAGAAGTATCACATCATGTTCTTCAAACTCAGATATAGGGTTGGAGAATCGACAACAAATATTACATGAAGTATTCATAAGAAGGTGTAAAAAAATAGACTGTGCAATAAGATGGGTAGGTACATAAATAAGAGAACCTCCTAGTTTTCATGGGGTGAATGAATTAGAAGAATTCCTAAAAAGATATGAAGATGAAGTGTTATAAAATAAGAGGCTCTTATCCCTGGACATAAAAATAAAGGAAACACCTGCAATATGGTGGGGTGTGCACAAAGAGACAGTTAAGGACTGATACCAATGTAAGTGATTACTGCACATTAGATTTGGCGCATAAAAGGGAAGCAATGAGATGCATATATATGATGGACATGGGACACTAGAACAACACTTGGACAAGTGCATAACACTATGGAGAATGGCACCACCATATGAATGGCCTCATCACTTCATTCACACATTGGAAGGAATTCCAAGAAACTGGTATATAGACCAAGAACTGCGTAGAGGAACTGCAGAATGGACAACATTACAACATAATTTTATAGTCACTTTCTCATTTGAACATGAGAACCCCAACATTGATTCAATAATCAAACAAATCAGAGGGGTGATATTTATTAAGGAACCAGAGGTTGAACTTATAACAAAGTATCAACAACAGAATAAACAGACAGTGAAAGAACTATTGTCATGCTAGCATGTGCAAGAAGAAGAACCAGATGAAGATGACCCACACAACATTAAAATTACAGAAATTGAAGGAGAAAGAGAGGTGGAATGTCCATGTTTGGAATCAGAAGTGTTTGCTACATCGATCAAGGTGAAGAAAGTCAACATTGGGACAACTGATAATCCCAAAATGCCCAGCATTGTAGACTATTGGGATGAGAAAACAATAGAAAGAATAATAGAGTTACTGCGCGAGTACATTGACTTGTTCCAAACCACCTTTACAGAAATGAAAGGCATAGAAGGAGAGCTAGGAGAGATGAAGATAACTCTCAAACTTGAGGCTAGATCTATCAGACAATGACCATATGGACTGAATCCAATATATAAGTAGAAAGTAAAAGAAAAAATTGATAGAATGTTGGAAGCTAGAATCATAGAACTAATAGAATAATTAGAATGGATAAGCCCTATGGTAGTTCAGAAGAAGAAGAAAGGAGGCATAAGGATATTTGTTGATCTGAGGAAGCTGAATGATGCTTAACTACATGAATCTTTTCCCACCCCTTTTACTGATGAAGTCCTAGAGAATTTGGGAGGTCAGGAAGCATACTCATTCACAGATGGATTCTTAGGTTACCACCAAATCAAAATAGCTCTAGAAGACAGGTATAAGACTACATTTTCCACAAAATGGGGATCCTATCAGTACACAGTCATGCCTTTTGGAATGAATAATGCACCAAAAATATTTTCAAGAGTAGCCATTTGTTGGTTTTCTTCTCTCTTGTTACTATTCTTGGGCTGACCCAGGTTCATATATACTATGGTTTCCAACAAAACCCTCTAAAACTATAGCCCCCCGTGGTAAAATAGAAGGCAACGCAGTACATAGGGTGCATTGCACAATCTCACCCGAGATAGTTCTATGGGTGGATGAAATGCTTAGGTGCTTGCATCCTGGGAATGAGTGGGGATATGGGATTACACTATGTGATCTTCATTTATTTACTCTAACATTCATCTATACGACGCATTCTGTCATTATTATTCATGCATGTAGGCACAATCAGATCTAGCTAACCCATTCATGCATTCATCTACTAGCTAACCATTGACAGTAAATAAATAAACAATAATCAATCCACAAAACACATGATCTACCATAGTTCACCCCCTCCTGGGCTACGTCTACAAATATTTGGCTTCTTTCCTCTTTTATTATGGTTTTTCCAAAATTATAACGCTACACGCCTTACAATCCTCGGTCATTTGGGTCAAGATCTATAATGAGGAAGACTAGATCACACGAGGCTCCTCATCATGTGATATAACCCTCAAGATCTACCTTATTTTCTCTCTCTATCTCAACAAATTAAAAAAACAAACTCATATTTTTCAGTCATTCTTACATTCCAACTCCTCGAACAACCACCCAGACCTAGACCTCCTAGGTACCTATTTATAATTATTTTTGGCTTATTAGCCATTACATCCTCTTACCAAAACACTAACCCTAGCATGGTTAGGTATTCTTGCATGTGCACCTCGCATGCTTTCCTCCTTTTCATGCGCTTTCCTCTGCATGTGATGCTTTTCCTTCTAGTTGTATTTTCCTTATTTGCACTTTATTATCCAAAATTAGTCTTTTCCCCAAAATGGGCCTGCGCCCAAAAAATATGCTAAAATATATGATTCAGTTTTGAATATTTCTACCTTCAATAAGACCTTGCTGTCATCAAGATGGTTAATCCTTATAGGAAACTCATAATGAATGAAATATGAAAATATCTCACTAGTATAGAGAAAACCTTATGGTTGAAGTTCTTATTCTATTTTCTCCTCTTTTCTCTTCATTTGATTGATATTTTATTCCTTCTCAATAAGTTATGGTAGTTCAAATACCTTTATTTAGTTAAGCCTAATTAGCTAGATAGATAGATAGATAGATAGATAGATAGATATTATTATTATTATTATTATTTGTCTCAACTAATTAGTTAAGCTAATTAGGCTTAACTAAATAAAGGTATTTGAACTACCATAACTTATTGAGAAGGAATAAAATATCAATCAAATGAAGAGACAAGAGGAGAAAATAGAATAAGAACTTCAACCATAAGGTTTTCTCTATACTAGTGAGATATTTTCATATTTCATTCATTATGAGTTTATATATATATATATAAATAAGGGTCTAATTAAATAATAACTAAATATGTGGGACCCCTTGTGATTCCCATTTTTATTTCTTTTAATAATCATCAAACATGAAATATAAAACCCCAATCATTTTATTCAAACATCTTACTTGTAACTCCCACTCTCATAATTATGATCAAATATTTTAATATCAATAGAATATAACATGACCATATCCAAGAAGAGCACTATATCCATGTTGTCCAAAAAAACTGCCTAAATATATGATTGTTGTCCAAAACATTGTCAAAGTAAAAGGGATGTCCTTAAATAGAAAATAACATTAATCATCATTAAAAAATGTATTTACTGTGAGAGGAATTTGGCCTCCTTTCACTAATGTCCTCCTTTGATCCTTATGTTGTAGACTTAGGCTGATTGGAACCTTGAGGCTGGAGTGCACTGATAATGTGAGAACAATCATATTTTTTATGAAGACATGAAGACACAGATTCAGAGGATTATTTGGATGACTTGGAGGGAGTGGCCCAGGGATGATTTTAAGGATGTAAATTTATATTAAAATGTAGAAACATGGGCTAATCTTACTAGTCCTTAATATGGAAAATGTAAAATTTTTAGCGATAGTTTTGTAAAAATATTCAAATTTCTAAGGATTTTATATACTTTCTATAAAATTTTGGCGATTTTTAAGGTAAAATAATTTTATTCTATGGAATTTGGGCGAATCGTTTTTAGAAAAAATAGAAATTGGCGAATCTTTTTTTGGGAAAAACCATAGAAAATTAGCCCCTAAAATCATCCATTTCATTTATCTTTCTCAGGCTTGGGGACATCATTTTTTATCCTCTTACTAGCATGAGAAGACTGTATGGGTGAGACAACATGATCAATTTGTGGATTTGTATTTTTTGGTAGTGGAGGAGGAGGTAATGAAAAAGACACAGTAGGCCAACCATGGTGATGAGCGACAGGCTATTGGACAATCTCTTTCAAACCATCATTGGTAGGTGGTTCCAGATGCATGGAGATGTGAGGGGGAACATAAATCCCTTTTTTTTTTGATGTGGTTGGAAGGGAGGCCTCTCAGGTCGGGGTGGAGAATCCCATGGGCAACCAGGTTAAAGAATCCAACTTGAAAGAGATGATTTAATTCATCTGGATCAACATCAAAATTTATTGAAAACTATGTCCTATGTCCCCTCTGCCAATTTCCTCTGCCTCTATTAGCACCTCTTCTATTACTGCCTCTGCTAAAGAAGATCATCTTGAATAAATATTCCAACATGTCATGAAAAATCTTAACAATCCATGCATCAATACTCTAACTAAATAAAATCAAAAGGTTGGATCTATTGTTTACCACATAAGCACATGCAATCCATCCATTAACATATTAAAACCAAATAATCAATTTCCATTTGAACATGGAGTGATAAGGATATTGGGAATATGAGGGGCTTATAATGTGAGAAACAATTGTAGCATGGATGGGAAAGACCAACGAATAATGTTCAAGAAAATGTAGAAGTAACAAAAACTGTATCCATATCCAACTTTCAAACACCAGTCGTCAGCTTAGTCTTTTATCTTTTGTTATTAATCCTCTCTCTTTTCAAAATGAATTTAAATTTCATAATAATAGAACAAGGAATGTTTAAAATGTATTTGGGAAGGAAAGGGGATTATAATGAGCGAAAACGGGTATAAGGAAAGGGAAAAAAGATGATTATTGTTCTATTATATGCAATAATATCCAAAAAATTCCATCACCATCAATAAAAGAATTTCCAAAACTTTTCTCTATTTAATAATTTAAATCCAATACACAACATTTCTTTTAATACCCAATATAAAATCCCCAGGAATGTTCCAGGACTATCAACTATACCACTTTTATTTCCACTTCCTTTTCTTTTTATTAGTAGAGTTGTTTTTATAAAAGATTGTTAGCAGAGTGATTTAAATAATTAAAACCATACTACATCAAGAACACATGGAAAACTTAGAACATCACATAGCTCCATCATCAAAACCTTAATCTTGTTGTCAAACTGGGTTTCGAAACCTGATGTAACCTGGTGCTATTTATTTTAACGTTATACAGTTTTCAAACTCGACAAAATCCCCATGGATAATCAACAATCGAGCCAAGGATTAAGGCAAGTATCCAATCTTCCCATTGTCAGGTTAATCACTTATAAAATATATCAAAATCGAATTCGAATCCCTTAAAATACATATATCAATGAAAGAACCTAGTTCTAGGTGAACACAAAGGAAAAACCTTCACAAGGGGTTTGTAAAAAAACCCATTTAACCATCTCTTATCACAACATATTTTCCATAGAATTTCATGGTGGCCGCAAAGTAAATACGCCCATATACTCACAAAAAAGTGAAAGGTAATTTGAAGGGACTCTGAGTCTTCTAAAGACTGGATAGTAGCGTTTAAGAAAAACAATTTTTCTTATGTTTCACAGAGACAAAACCCTTAAATTTTAATGACTAGAGATGAGTGAAACCCAAAACAAATTGCCATATAGTTTTCCAACAATTATAGCACATAATTCGTATTCATTCTGGACGTAAATCAATCACATAATCGAACAGAAAGGATATTCGAACACTATCATTAACTTGAAATATTTAAATGTCAACAGAGAGGAACTTCCACTGAAAATCAATTCGCACAGTCATGATACCCACATACATCCATTTACACTTTGGAAGAAAATATAGTCTGCAAGTACATATAAGAGCCAACCTCATGATTTTATTATGAGTGGAGCTATATTTCATGAATGAAGAGGTGAAAACCATCATACCTATATGAAAAATGCCAGAAAACCAATAAGAAGAACTATTCTTTCCAAGGCCGAGAAAAATGGAGGCAGCACTAGCCAAAGAAACCAACACAATTGTAAAGAAAGTGAGGTTGGCGACCTCGAGGTAGGGTTAGAGTGACATGCAGTAATCGCACGTAATTTCATTCATTAATTCCATCAACCATATCCAAGTACGAGCACACCCAATACCTCCTGCACATAATCCACTATGTTTTCGAAACAACAATTCAATACAAAGTTGAATTTTCCACCTTCCATAAAGTTTAAGTTTTATGTGCATGCTTAACACTTAGCACAAAATACATATTATGTCCCACATTCTTTGCTAGGGAAGGATTTCCACCTTATAAACTTTAACAATGGTGCGTGATAATAACAAGAAATCATAAGTGCAATATGCCATAACTATATATGGCCCATGCTTGGTGTTTGAATCAACAGTTAAAATATATGTGCAACAAGAATCAACCAAGATTCTCATTAAAACAACATATTTTCCATTTCCTCTTTAAATTAAATCACCAATAAACCTATCATTCACCCATTTCGCTTGGAATGCGGTTTCAAATTTTTAAAATTGTAGAGTCATTTTTGCAAAATAGACATGGGCGCATAAAAATACAAGGCCTCCTCCATCATTATTCACATAACGGGGTCCCACCTATTTACTTATTATTAAATATATATAATTAATAAGGCATTGCAACCAATTTGCATGCAAGGATTCCATGTTGCACTTTTGTGCATCAACACCTATATGTGATTTAATCTGGATTGTTGATTTCCAAATTCAAATTCTGCAGAGAGGCGCTTCCTTCAATACACTTCCCTTTGTGACCACGGGCTCAAAACCACATGATTATCTATTTCACACATTATTCTATTAGGTCTTTTCCCCTTTCTCCCTTATTATTCTACATGGGACCATATTCAAATGTCTAAGGGATTATTTACTTCTATCCCCTTTAGCTTCTTTACCTTATTACGTGACCGATGCTGGAACCAGGTTCTCAGGTACTTCATCCTTCGGGACTTCCAACCTCTGCAGTAATTTAATCCTCCCGGATTACACTTTATCGAAGTGTGTATACTATATTCACTAATATATTGGATGGTCAATATTTAATCTTTTGTTGGATGGACGATCTTGGATTTATCCAGAGGCTTCAAACAAATTGACGGTCAGGACTTAATCTGTATTTGAGTGGATGGTTCTCATTCACTTCAGGACTTCGACATTTTGGGACTCTGACCTTTGCAGTCTTCCAACTCTTCCAGAGAAATTTCCGTTGAAGGGTGTATCTGAAATCCTTGCTTGATAAAATTCACATGTACACGAGCTAGGACAATAGACTTAGGAACAACAGAGCTCCCACTCTCCAAGTATTCGACTATTCGTGACTCTGGGACTTTGGGCTACTCGAAATATGAAGTATTCCAATCCCTTCAGAGTGTTTACCTACCTAATAAGTCATAAAGATATGGTGACCGCTTGATTTCAGTTGTTATCACTCCTTATGCTATCCTTCCACTATACTCTATCGAACGGTCAAGAAATATTCCTGAGGATATTAGATCAACGACCAAAAGTTAATTCATGAATTCAACCTTCAGTGCTTCGTGTGGTTTTGTTGGTAGGAGAAGATGGAAATTCCCGGAGGCAGTAATCCCAGAGTGATGTGGTATGTTGATTGTTACAGGTATGAACTAACTGAGAGGGGGGGGG
>JZKD02S2164064.1:454302-478499 GCA_000966675.3 Picea glauca
CGCCTTGATCATCTGCGTCATCTCTGTTGTAGCCATATTTCCAACATTGATGTCACCTATGATGATGTGGACTCTTAAGTGTGTGCCACGTGTCACCTGATTTGTGACTTTCACAGAACTTATGTGCCATATGTATTTTGTCACTTGTCATCATATGGTTAGGCCACATGTCATATATTTTTGACATGTTCCTACTGACTTGGGCCTACTAATGTGTCACATTTCTTCCTCCTGTATCTAATGGTTGTAGGTTCATTTGAAGTTTCTTATTGATTTGACGGTTTTCACTACTTCAGGACTTCTTGGCTTTGAGAGTTTTGTAACTTTTATACCATCCTTCGATTATTTCCATAGTGTCGAATAAATCTATCACCGTAGATCTTTTATTTTATTGATACTATGGCCTTTGTTTATTCCAAAACTCCGGGGTTCGAGAGTTCTTGGTTTATCTGAGCTGCTTATCGTCGAAGTATGTCAAATCCGGAGTTGACCACCTTCTTCCTTAACAAGATCTGACGATTTCAATATTTTCACTACATATCAACGGTTAACGGGATTTGTTGTTCTTCCCCTGATCCGACGATCGACGAGAGTTCGTGACTTCGGTGCTTTGACCTTTGGGTAAAATTACCTATTTTAGACTCCTTTTTTCCGGAGTGTTCAGTGCTGGAGTTGACCACCTTCTTTCCTTTAGTGTGATATGAGGGTCAAAATTTCCATTCCAGATCAAATATTGATCCAACGACTGGGAAACCATTCAAATCTCTTTCCTTGTCTCCAATAATCGCCGAAGTTGCAAAGTTGTGAAGTAACTTCTCTGCTACTTCATTCAATAGTCCAGAATGCTACTACTTCAGATTTGATGGTCAAGATTTAATCCTTCCCAACCTCTGAATTCACCTCGATCTAACGATCCTGGATTGTCCCAAACTAAGAATGAACAACCCTTGTAACTTGATCCTTTACAAAAGGATTTCTTCACTCACAAAACTCTGTCTCCTGTGTTACTTCAAATGCGCCATCTCTTCCGAGATTTGATTAACGTTATTCCTTCTAATCTTTGTGTCAATGCACTCCTTTATGCACTGCCTTTATCCAATCATACGATTATCTCTTCTGAGATTTATTTTTATACAAGATTCCTTTGCACCTCGCGCTATGTCTTCTACGTAACCTACTACATTATTTCTCTTGAGATTTAGGATCTTAAACACATATAATGAAAATACTATATTGATATTCTTGACATCAATTGCAAAAACAAAATACCATGTCCAACAAAGCCCCTATCTTCTCAAGTTGGGGGAAAAGTACTAACCACCCACCTTTCTATTTTACATTGGGAAGTGTCGAGCACAATTAGTTTTCGGTTTTAAGCTCATTACAACAATGAAACCAGTTCTGAGCATAGTTTTCCTAGTTTCAAGCTCGTGAAAAAATGAAACCTACCCAATCATAGTTTTACTTTGTGTCAAGCTTGTGTAAAAATGAAACCAATATCGAGCTTAGTCTTTATTCTATATCGTGATCGTAAATACATGATAATAGGTTACCAAGATTAGTCTGTGTTCTTTCTCATTCTTGCAAATACATGAGAATAGGTTACCGAGTATACGTTTATCTCTTCTTCACACTCATAAAAACTATATTAAAAAGGAACTCTTTGGAGTCTCTTTTAATCTCTTTTCAGACTCTCTAAATATGAAAATGTTGTCGAGTGAGCTTGTTTCCTTTCACACTTGTTAAAAGGTTAGAAATGGCATCTTTTTTCAATCGAAGGAGAAATAGGCCCAATCAAAGCATAGATCAAATTTCCAGTCGACTCAAGAACAAAGGTTGATGACGTAGTCGAAACAAAAAAAAACATTTCTTTTTCTTATCAAAATGTTGAAAAAATGAACATGGGAACCATTGTCGAAAATAACATCAAAGAAATCGTCCTGTAATAAACTAGAGGAAGTATTCAATAATTAAATGCCTAAATACTTCTCATAAAAAAACACATTTCTTTTAATAATGATTTTTCATTTGACAAGTTCAAATAGTCGATAGTCTTTGGATTATCGAGAGTATCCCCTCATGATGCAAACATGACTCTTTGCATCCAATTTATTCTTGCAATCATCCATAATATGAGCCCAAGCTACACAACCAAATACTCTATGGTGATTGAATGAGGGCTTCTTTCCACCTCATTTTTTGACTCGAGTCACAAAACTAATAGATTGAGTCAGAATATGATTTAGAACATAGTTGGCATAGTAAAAATCTTCAACCCAAAAACAAGTCGATAGATCTTTGGCCTACAAACGAAAATGAGCCATTTCAACCAATGTTTGGTTCTTTCTTTTTTCTACACCATTATGTTGAGGAGTATGAGGAGTAGAAATTTTCTAGGAAATACCATATTGAGAGAGGTATTCTTCAAAATATTGATTCACATACTCTCCACCATTACTAGGTCTCAAAAACTTGATAGGTTGACCTCATTGATTCTCAGTCAATGCCCTAAATTCCTTTAATTTTTCAAAGAAATAACTCTTATTTTTCAAGAAATAGACTCAAATAAATCCAAAGAGATCATCAATAAAGGTAAAAATGTACTTTGCACATGCTAAGGAGGTTTGATTGATACAACAAAGGTCATTGTGAATGATCTCTAGTGGATTTTGTGCTCACCATACTTTGTCAGAGTCAAAAGGGGTCTAATAATGTTTTCCCACCACACATCCTTTAAAAACACCATTGGGTGGAAGAAATTTTGGAATACCAACAACCATTTTCTATGTGGCCATCAACTTCAAACTTCGAAAATTAGGTGTCCAAGTTGTTCATGCTTGACAAATTTTTCCAAGTAGAAGAACAAAGAAAAATCTTTATCCATATGATGAGTGCACCCATAATTGACTACCCACTCATGCTATGAGGTATGAGTAAGCAACACTTCAGAAGTTATGGTTTGGAAGGTAAATTTGTTGGTCGATTGACAAAAAACCAACATGTCTCCTTCAAGCTTATCAATCTTTCATTCTAAGTCTTCTCTCTTCTTCAAGCATGTTTTCTCCACATGTCTGATCTTTACACAGTACACACACATTTTACTATGTCGATTCTTCTAGGTGGATGTTGAATCATCGATCTTCTCTTTAGTTTTATGGTTGAGACATTCTTTTCTACGTAAAGGAGCATCAAGATGTCCTCTTTCCTTGTAAATCATATTGCCTTTTCCCTTGAGCAAGTGGGCTTGATGTTTACCAACAATATTCCCTTCATCAAGAAACCTATGTTTATTACTAATCAATAATCCATAGAAAGTATTAAAGGTATAATTCCTACCATATTCTTTGTGTGTCTGCCAATTGGTCCAGAACGTGGAACATAACATGTCAAAGGGTCTTCTCAAATTCATTAGGACAAGCTAGATGAGTTTTCCATATTTATTTTGAAAACTCTTTCGACATTCTCTCAATTTCAATTATAGTTCCTTAACATTTGTTAAATAGTCCCCAATCCTTTTAAAGGATTGTGGATCAAGTGATATTAACTCTTTCTCCAACTGCATAACTTGAATTTCATCGACTTTGTCAAACAAAGACTTCAACTTCCTCCAAACTTCACGAGGACATTCGATCTTACTTGTATGAAAGTGATTCACTTGAGAAATGTAGGTGGTGATGATCCCAACAACCTCATATTTACTTCCATTGAGGACAAAATTCACTTGGTCATCCTTCGGATCTAGAATCACACTCTTCACATACTTCCAAAGCCCTTTTCACTTCAACAAAATATTCATATCTCACTCCCAAACAACATAATTGAGTCCATTCAAAATAACATGATCAATATTAGAATCCATCTTTGATATATAACATATCTGATAATCTGAACATGTTATAGTTAGAAAATCAATAGAACAGAGTCAATTGATATAAGATCCAACTCAACACGAACTGTAGACAACATGCAAGGTCAAAACCAATCACTTTGATACCATGTTGGGGATTAGGTGTAACACTATAAGGAATAATAATAGAATATGAAAAATAGATGAAGAGTAATCAACTTTAAAGAAGATTAGCGGTGTCTAAACACACCTTTACAAGACTTAAGAACATTGCATCATCAAACATACATTACAATATGATATCTTTTGTGTATTGGATCAACACATAGGGTCCTTTGTTTATAGTTTCTGGAAATAACCAATTTCCTTGAAACTGGGAAGCTCTTTTCCACATCAAACTGTCTGTGGTTGGAGAGTATCCCAACAAATATGTGTTGTTATGTTGGCTAGTCGACTTAACAAGTTGAATTGACCATCCAATCATTCAACAGATAGTTTAATTTCTGGTTGGTTGTGTTATCACATATTTTTGCAAGGGGATTGTTTTCCTTTGAATTTGGTCATTGGGTGATCAAATGCGAAAGAAGTGGGCTTAAAAAACCCACAAATGTTTTTCATCCAAAGTCAGGGTGGGATTTTGCAAAGGCACGCACATACCTAGTTGGCGAAAATCCATCAAGCACAAGCTCAGTCTCGGCCATTGGATCCATCAGACAAATTAGATCGATGGTTTGTGGGTATTCGAGATCCAAAAGTAGCTCGAAGTTTAGTGCCAGGGAAAAGGCCCGAGATCAAGGGATGAGAAAAGTTTTAATCATGGTGCAAGATTAGTATTTCATGGTTTCACGAGATGGAGTGGTCAAGGAGCAGAGTCATCAAAACTCATGAAATGCGAAATCATGAAAAGATTACAGTCGTTGATCAAAGGAGAGATCTGGACCATTAGATCAATTTTTCGTGATTTCGTAAGTCAAGGAAGTAGGAGGGTGAGTCTTGAAGACTCGCGACACATGAAGTCCAGAAATGATATTGGCCATTCATTTTAGAAGAGCACGTGGCATAGGATCCGAACCATGGAGGAAATATTTTCGGGAAAGCTGAGGTGAGAAGTGTCGATGGCCCTAAGTCCTGAAACGCCGATAAAATCTAGGCCGTCCTTTTTAGAGGGGAGCGTTTCATCCGATCTGGGGATCGCGCTTTCACGACTTGGAGATTTCAGCATGGAGCATGACGTGAACTCGCAAAACATGAAATTGGGATGCGTCTGAGAGTAAGGCCCACGATCACAGCCTAGGGTCATATAGAAAGTGGGGCCAAAAGAAGAATAAGCACCCATACAAGTAGCGGGCCACCAAAGTGTTTGAATAAATGTTCGTAGCCATTGGTTTTATAGTAAACCCGGTCGTGGATCTCGATGGGCCATTTCACAATTTCAAGCATCGGAGTATTGGAGATCAAGGGGAGTAGAAACTCTCGAAATGCGAAATCCCGAGATTTCATGTGGATAAGTGTGAGATCACATCCTGTGGTCGTGTGGGGCAAGGGAATGGAGTTGGACGAAATATTCAAGTGCTCGAGTTGGTCACAGAGAATAATCGACGTGGCCTCGAGACACCAGAATTGACTCAAAGGAATTATGAGCTTTCTTGAAACAATCATGGGTGTCAGGCCTCGTCCTGATCCTAATGAAAGTAGTTAATGAAAATGGGGAAGGTGGTTGAAACCTCATTTCACCACATAAATGGAAAGCATGGAAAATATGGCCATGGAGGGCAGACTGTTAGCTGAAATTTCCCTGTCATGGATTTTCTTATGAAGCCCATACCAATATAATCTTGCGTCTGACAAAAGAATGAAAGTGTAGCTTGACATAAGAATATTCAGACTCCAAGACTTGAATGCCATGACTAGAGTGCACCTATGAAGGGAGCAAGTTTCTTTGTATAAATACTCATTTTTAATATTTTGTGAGGGTCAATGGTAGAGAAAAGATCATGTATTGTAAAGTTTTAATGAAGCTGTTGGTTCTCTGGTTATGTCATTGTAGTCTAAGATTTCTTGTTTAATGACAATCATCTTTCTTACTCCCTCTTGTTTCCCTCTGATGCTGAAAGAGTTCATGATTGACTGATTCACTTGAATTATTGTGACTGCATTATGATGAAAGTTTGATTATAATGTTGTTATAATTCCTTTCAGTTTCTTTGAGATTTAAATTCAAGAAGTTCTTGTGTTTAAATATTTCCTCTTTGGGTTGCTGGAAGGCCTGATGTCTACAACAAACCTCTACATTTTTCTCACTAAATTCTTCCTCCTACTCACCTTTACTAAAACCTAGTGACTGAAGTTGAACCAAGACCTCACCTTCTTGTGCATATTAGTCCAGTTTTCTGAGTTAAGATGATATTTACTTGAGACTGCGCCCATTTGACCTTTTTTACAACCAAACTGTGACATAAAACTCTGATGGGTATCGGGCTTACCTCTGTTGTAATCCAGGGGTGACTTCCAGTGCTAACATTTCTGGCACCGTTGTCGAGGAATAAACTGAACATTTTCCCCTTGGTAGAATGGAAACGACCTTGTATTTTTGAAGGTGCATCAAACATAAGAACCATTGAAGATTGCAGATTGCACCTGGTGACTCCAACATCAAAGAATCCACTGGGGATGATCCTGTTGACAGAAAAATGACCATACCAAAGGGTAAGACTAGGTATCAGTTTAGGAGCTTGCTTCGTGAAATCCTGTTTTTCTTTATCATCTCATTTCTCTCTTTTCCTTCACATATAAAGAGGATTATCCTCTGCTTTGTATATTCAGATCACAATAATCCTTCCTTCATTCATCCATCATTGGAAGAGCCTTCCTTCATTCATCCATCCTTGGAAGAAGAAGACATGCCCTCTTCTTGTGTTGTAGATGTCAATCACGTGTCTTAACCTCAACCTATTCATAAAAGTGTGATCTGCATTGCATCTCCTCTTGAAATTGATCACCCTTGTAGCCCTGAGGAGGTTGAAAACAATTCACAGTATTCTCAAATATTGTTACCCTCAGTTATTCCTGTTGAGCCTTTCCATCAACTCGTTTATCCTCATGATCATCCCACTTCTTTTCAAATTAAAATCAGAAATAAGTTGTTTAAACCTATGAGGCTACCATATCGCCTTAATCCTTATCCTCCTGATTCCTTTGAGTATCTTCCTCGGTTTTCTGGAGAATACTATGTTACAACTGAGAGCCACTTGGGGGCCTTTGAGAAATTTGTTGACCAGTTCGAGATTGTTCATGAAGATGTTACCATGAGGTTGTAAGCACAATCTTTGTTTGGAGATGTTGTTGTGTGGTTTAGATGTCTGGAATCCAGTTCTATTGGCTCCTGGACCGAGCTATGCCATGCATTTTTAAAGTGTTGGGGTGAGAGAAAGTCCCTGGATCAGTACTGGTTTGACTTTAATGCCTTGAGGAGAGGGGAAGATGAAGCCTTGGATGTATTCAACGTGGGGTTTTACAACGTTTATCATAGTATTCTTGTGTTGATCAGATCCACAGAGACTGCTGCCATGGTGTACTATGTCATGGCTTATCATCCATAGATTTTCCTTCTCCTGAGAGAAAGGAAATATTCATTGTTAAGACATCTGTTTGAAGATGCTGTAGAGGTCGAAGAAAACATCAGGGGATAGAAAGTGGGTTCATATGCAGGAATATCTCAAAAACTTGCATGAGAAAGAAGAATGTCAATCTGTTTCAGATTCTGAGCAAGAAGATAGTGAATATGAATTAGATCTGAAACAACAATGAGGAAGTAGGTATGATTCACAGTTGGAATCAGTTTCTTCAACATTTGCAGATTTTTCAATGGGCAGGATTGCATATCAATATTATGATAAGTTTCCAGAACATTTTGATCATGCAGTAGTAGCTGATTGCATAGATAACCGTGTGTTCTTGGCTGATCGTAGTTATGATGTTCTAAATCCTGCTACACCATTATATTGTGACCATTCTTATGAAGAAGAGACTACAAGAAGAGACTACAACTGTTGATGATCAAGAGTTCGTTTCAAAAGAGAAAGGAGGGTATTTATTTGCAAGCAGAGATAATTTTATAGAGGAGCTGGTCTTCTAAAGAAGCCATGATTCTGCAACATTATTCATGATCTCGTGGCCATAGACATGGAGTCATACATTTTCGATGTTCTGAAATTTTCAAATGGAATTATTTTACCAATACTCATAGGTGAGTATGGTTTCATGAAAGGTTTCCAAGACTAAACTATAGAGCCTTTTCCTTTATTCATTAAGGAAAAGCATTGGGTGGAAATCAACTATCCTGGACCTGCAGAAGAAACAAAGAAACATGTACAGGAGGATAATTTTATCTCCTATCAAGATCTTGTAAGTGAGGATCCATTGCATGGGACCAGTCATCCTGTATCAACTGTTCACCCACCTATGCCTACCAGAGATATTTATCCATGTGTGAGAAGTTGTGTAGCAGAGAAGGTTTCCTATTACAATTTTTTTGGAGTTTGCCACTTGACCTAAGAGACTGTGAAGGAATACATGGAGTTGTATTTCCTTCATGTTTGGAAGTTGCATAGCTTTATCCTGACATCGACATTAAGATGAAATCTGAAGATGTAACCGTTATGTCGTCATGGTTGCATTATCTGTTATCAATCACAAATGGAGTGAAGGAGCTTCCAGTTAGGAAGTTACTTGAATGGCTATGGTGGAAATTTTCTTTCACCTAGTACTGTGTAAAAATTTATTATCTTAGGACTGTACATAAATAAGATCCTTGGAGCATGTGTGTTTATTTTTGTTTTTACTTGTCGGATTTATTTTCTTTAGCAGGGTGTTTTTGAGATTGAATCCATAGACCAACAGAATACGACTGGAGCTGCAAAAGGAGATCTTAGAGCCTTTCTGGGAGGACTCTATCCCCCATGGAGCCTAATGTTATCACATATTTTTGCAAGGGGATTGTTTTCCTTTGAAGTTGGTCATTGGGTGACCGAATGTGAAAGAAGTGGGCTTAAAAACCCATAAATGTTTTTCATCCAAAGTCAGGGAGTGATTATGCAAAGGCGCGCACATACCTGGTCGGTGAAAATCTATCAAGCACAGGCTCAGTCTCGGCCATTGGATCCATCAAACAAATCAAATCGGTGGTTCGTGGGTATTTGGGATCTGAAAGTATCTTGAAGTTTAGTGCCAAGGCAAAGGCCTGAGATCAAGGGATGAGCAAATTTTTAATGGTGGCACAAGATTAGCATTTCATGGTTTCGTGAGATGGAGTGGTCAAGGATCAGAGTCATCAAAACTCGTGAAATGTGAAATCATGAAAATATTGCAGTCGTTGATCAAAGGAGAGATTTGGACCGTTAGATCATCTTTTCACAATTTCGTGAGTTAGGAAAGTAGGAGGGTTAGTCTTGAATATTTGTGACCCGCGAAGTCCATAAATGATCTTGGTTGTCCATTTTAGAAGGGCACGTGGCATAGGATCCGAACCGTGGAGGAAATATTTTCGGGAAAGATGAGGTGAGAAGTGTCGATGGCCCTAAGTCCCGAAACACTGATACAATATGGGTTGTCCTTTTCAGAGGGGCGCATGTCATCCGATCCAGGGATTGCGCTTTCGTGACTTGGAGATTTCAGCATGGAACACGGCGTGAACTCGCGAAATGTGAAATCGCGACATGCCTGAGAGTAAGGCCCACGATCATAGCCCAGGGTCATATAGAAAGTGGGGCCAAAAGAAGAATAAGTGGCCATCCAAGTAGCGGGAGACCAAAGTGTTCGAAGAAATGATTGCAGTTGTTGGTTTTACAGTAAACCCGATCATGGATCCCAATCGACTGTTTTGTTATTTCAAGCATCAAAGTATTGGAGATCAAGGGGAGTAGAAAATCTAGAAATGTGAAATCCTGAGATTTCATGTGGATAAGCATGAGTTCATAGCCCGTGGTCGTGTGGGTCAAGGGAATGGAGCCATGCAAAATATTGAAGCGCCCGAGTTGGTCACAAAGAAGGATCAACGTGGCCTCGAGACGCCAGAATTGCCTCAAAGGAATTATGAGCTCGCCTGAAATAGTGATGGGTATCAAGCCTCATCTTGATCCTAATGAAAGTAGTTAATGAAAATTGGGAATGTGGTTGAAACCTCGTTTCACCACATAAATGGAAAGCATGGCAAATTTGGTCGTGGAGGGTAGACTATCAGTCGAAAGTTCCCTATCATGGATTTTCTTGTGAAGCCCATACTGATCTGATCTTGCATCTGATAAAAGAATGCAAGTGCAGCATGACAGAAGAAGATGCAAATGCCAAGCCTTGAATTCCATGACCAAAGCGCGCCTCTGAAGGGAGCAAGTTTCTTTGACTATAAATACTCAGTTTTAACATTTTGTGAGGGTCGATGGTAGATCAAAGATCCCATATTGTAAAGTTTTAATGAAGCTGTTAGTTCTCTGGTTATGTCGTTGTAGTCTGAGATTTCTTGTTTAATGACAGTTAACTTTCTTACTCCCTCTTATTTCCCTCTGATGCTGAAAGAGTTCATGATTGACTAATTCACTTGAATTATTGTGTCTGCATTATGATGAAAGTTTGATTATAGTGTTGTTATAATTCCTTTCAGTTTCTTTGAGATTTAAATTCAAGGAGTTCTTGTGTTTAAATATTTCCTCTTTAGGCTGCTGGAAGACCTGATGTTTACAACAGACCTCTACATTTTTATCACCAAAGTCTTCCTCCTACTCACCTTTACTACAACCTACTGATTGAAGTTGAACCAAGACCTCACCTGCTTGTGCATATCAGTCCAGTTTTCTGAGTTAAGACACTATTTACTTGAGACTGTGCCCATTTGACCTTTTTTGCAACCAACCTGTGACATAAAACTATGATGGGTATCGAGCTTACCTCTGCCGCAATCTAGGGGTGACTTCCAGTGTTAACAGGTTGATCTACCATCCAACTGTCTTTGAATTCTAGTCAATTATTCGACCAAATATCTAGTCGACCACTTGATCGACTATCTCTAGCTTATAGTTGATTGACCGATTGTTTATCTCCCCAAAAAAGGTGGGAAGAACCATCGAAACCCAAGGTTCCAATAGGTACATGGATTACCTCCAATTTCTTCTACTAAGGGTGTTTTTTAGGGTTGCATCCTTTGAAAGCATCACACAATAATTTTTGAAAAGAATAAAGCTTGGTTTTCCCAAGAATAGTTGCGGTTGGAACAAAGTTATCAACTTAACAAGAACTCTCCAAATTTCTCATTTTTTAAGAGGTCGCATTTTTACCCCTATTTCAAAAAGTGGTGCTACTGATAGCACCATTTTTTTTGGAGGTGGTTAAAATTGTGAATTTTTTGAAATCATGACCTTGACATTGCGGGACATTGCGGACATAACCTTGAAATTCATACTCAAATTGAAAAATGATGCTACATGTAGCACCACTTTTGTTTTCGAGTTAAAACTATGACCTAATTGAAACCGTGACGTTGACCACTAACACCATCGTAAATAAAACATTGAAAATTGACTCTAAAACCTAAATGTCTTATTACTTGGTAATAATTTACCTAAAGAAAATAATTAAATTGAAAAAATAACATCCTTAAACAAATTTGTTTTTTTGGGGAAAAATCAATTTTATTTTAAAAGAAAGAAAAATAACCTTTTTTATTTTTTTTAAATGAAAATCACAATTTTTTTAATCAAAAAGTTAAAAAAATGAATNAAAAAAAAAGTGTAAAACCTAATTTAAAAAATAAAATAAAAATACAAAACTACTCTTAAAACACTAAAATTAAACAAAAAGATTGAAAAAAACACGTGAAAAAATATTTTTTTTTATAAAAAAATTTAAAAAATAAGATTTCTTCTTGCGAGCTCCTGTCGTCCATTTCCTTTATGATATGAGCTTTATGTTCCTTCAATTTCTCTGTGATGCCTTGCTCTCGGATATTTTGTTGAAGGCTCTCTATTTGCTGGTTTAGAATATTTTTGGCTTCAAAGATGTTTCCAAAGCTGGTTTTTTTCCACTGTTTAATGCGTTGTTTGAAGTTTTTTAGCTTTTGTTGAAAGTGATACATGATTGATCCCTGCTGGATGGTTAATTCTTCCCACCAGGTCAGATCCATTGTTTGGAATTTCGGATGTGCAAGCCATAATTTCTCAAATCTGAATAGTTTCCTTTCAGGAGATCCTGGGATGTCTATCCATAGAATGATGGGCCAATGATCAGAATTGATGGCGTCTAATATGCTAGCCTCTAGAGATATCCCTTCTAGCATGAGAGGCTCTGAAATGAGGAATTGGTTGAGTCAACTAGTGATCTGCTGGTTTCCTGATCTTCTATTGGACCAACAAAATTTGTTTATTTTTCTTTCCTTTTAAAATAAGATTATTTTGTTTTTCTCTTAAAAAACAAATATGTTTAGTGATGTTTTTTTTTTTCAAATTTAAAATTTAAAATTTAATTATTTTTTTCATGTAAATTATTAAAAAAATAGAATTAATTAATAAATAAATTATCAAGTAATAATACTTTTAAGTTTAGGAGTCAATTTTCAATGTTTTATTTATGGTAGTGATGGTGGTCAAAGCCATGATTTCAATTAGGTCATAGTTTTAACTTGAAAAGTGGTGCTACTAGTAGCATCATTTTTCAATTCGAGTGTGAATTTCATGGTTATTTCCATAATGTCCCACAATGTGAAGTATGAAATTTTAAAAAAGTTGTAATTTTAACCACCTCCAAAAAAAATGTGATACCGGTAGAACCACGTTTTGATTTGGGGGTTGATTTTGGTGTTTTTTTCCAAAAAATATGATATTTTTGGGCTACAGTTCTCATTTTGAGGTCACAATTCTTTTTAAATTAATAACTTTGTTTTAATTTATAGTGGCATATGTGGTCCTCTTAAGACTCCATCCTTATGAAGTGATCTCTACTTTATCACCTTCATTGATGATTACAGTAGAAAAACTTAAATATATTTATTAAAGCATACAAGTGAATTATTTGTTATCTTTTAAAAATTTAAAACCGTTGTTAAAAAAGAATCTATTAATGCATAAGACTCTTCATATTAATAATGTGAGGAAGTACACTAGATATGAGTTTTCAACATATTTACATATTTATCAAATCATGACATTAAATATCAAAGAATTGTTCCTTAAATATGGTTCTTTACGCACCTTGACATAATGGGTTTGTTGAAAGAAAAAAAAAAACTTTAGTTAAAATCGATGGATGTATGTTACATTTGATTTTGGAAATCTCAACTTTAACAAAGTTTTTATTAAGGAATATTTGTAGATTACTCTTGAAGAAAAGTGGAATGGAAAAAGGTTAAAAATGGGCAATTTCAAAGTATTTGGACGTGAGTGTGGCTCACATTCTTCTTGATGTAGAATCTTGAGCCCATATCCCATTTTTCTTTTCTTGTCGTTTAAAGTGCAATGCACTCACATGAATGTTAAAAACAATAAATGTGTTCATAGGTTTTATGTTTTAAAGGTATGAATTCTTCTTTAGTTTCTAACTTATCATGAATGTGTATTTGAAAAAAATTCCATTGGAATCTATTACTCGAGATGCTTGAACGTTGTTTTCCTTAATTGTTTCTCACATGGATAGTGGAAACAAATACAAATTATACCTTTAATGATGTTTTTTATATATTTGTTTTCATGTATATTTTGTAATGTGGAAAAATACATCACCTATTTTTACTAAATGTATTATGGAATAATTTAAGCAAATATCTACACATAAAGGGGCAAAAAAAGAAAAGAAGACAAAATAAAATGTGATTGAAATAAAAGAAAACAAAGATTCAAGAAAACGAAAATAAAAAGGGAAAAAAGGAACGTGACATACATACTTCTCTTTGTGCCACATGGTAGAGAAGAGCCATGCAAGTTTATAAAGAAAAAAAAGCACGGGGAGAGAAGAGGACTCTATTGAGAAAATAAATTTCAAGAGTGAAACATTGGATTAGTTGGTTAGTGCACCACCATTAAATATTTGCTTTAACTTTCAAAATCACAAGTTCGATTTACAATGAAGTTAAAATGTGTATTTTAATGAACAATTTCAAATTTAATACATTTCATATTTCTATAATTGACCCAAAGTTTGAGGAAGTCATGGTTTATACTGACAATACTATAAATAAAGTTTGACTATACCAAACCCATGGTCAATGCTATCTCGAAATATAACATATTTAAAATCCCATGCATGCCATGTAGAGGCACACATATCTCCATGGGTATAATACAAGATTTGTAACTATATTTGACCTATACTATTATATCGTTTTTACAGTTATGAATCCTTATCAATAAAAATGTTGCCATGACTAGAAAAGATCTCTTCTATACAAAAAAATGATCTTCAGAGACACGACTCAAAACAATGGAATCCAAGATTATTTGGGGACAACTTTCATTGCTAGTGAATCTAATAAAACAATTGACACAATCCATGGAGTAACCTCCAAGTACTTGATGAAAGTTCTCTAAAACAATTGTGAAGCCCATATATTAGTGTCTTTTGGCATAAAAATGATGTTTGTTGATATTTTTTACGCTAAGACACAAAATGCATTAAAATATTAAATCAAGAAATAAATATACATCACAATTTGTGGAAAACTATATCAAGCAGAGATATAGATAAAATTGTATAATCCAAAATGTATTAAAATATTAAACCAAGAGATTAATATACATCACAATTCGTGGAAAAACTATATATCAAAGAGAGATATAGATAAAATTCACATAATCCAATTTATAGTTTATACTAATTACCTCTCCAAGAAACTACCAAAAAAATCCCTTGCTTCTATTGATGGTTTCTATCTCATCATGAAAAATTACTTTAAATATCATACACACTTTACCAATCATACTTAATGCTTCCAACCTTACTCATTTTATGCACAAATTCTAGGTTAATGGTTACTATACACATAAGACAAGAAATAGGTTTATGGTGAGTGCATGTGAACATGCATCACCATAGGCACAAACTCACTGGAACAATGTAATTAACAACCAATATAAATAATTTTACTTATGCCATTTTGCATGAGGATAAAAAATGGTTTCAGGATAGTGGAAATTTCTTCCTTCTCTAAATACTTAACACCAATTTATCTCCAGAATTCAATTACATACATGAAGATCTTCCCATCACGATCGATTTCCACTTAAAAAAATATTAATGTGAGATCACTAACCATATTCTATCCCAAACTCGAAACAAGGAAAAACAAGAACTTTGTGAAAAAGGAACAAACACAAATTTTAGTCTAAAATTTTCATTTAGATCACAATATTAGAAGTGGAAGTGAGGAAACTGCATTTTAAATATTTGTAATAAAACTAAATGAAATTCTGCTTCTATTTGGGATATTTGTAATAAGTCATTGTTGATAATTTTTTCTTATAAAGAAAGGATCAATGCTAAAGGGAATATTTGAGAGATCCAAAGAGTGTTCTCCATTTTTAAAGAGGTGTTACTCATTTTTGTCAATAACTAATATTTCATTGGTCTATTAGTCTCCTTTCTCGAATAGATAAGAAAGTGTTAAAAAACCAAACTCTGCAAAATTGTAAAACAAACATAGTTATACTATAAGATTTTTTTCTTTCAAAACATTTTTCTACTTACAATGGGACCAGATAATTCAAAAACCATAAACCAAATAAGAAGAAAATAATTATAAATAAAAAATTTCTTAACACAAAACAAACATACCACCAAATATACATACAAACATACCACCAAATGTACATAGATAGAGATTAAACTAAAATAATAGATAGAGATTAACCCAAGATAATTTATTGAGAAGGAAAAGGGAAGAGGTAACACAAGTCTAATAGAACTATTAAATTATTTATCATTAATTTCATAAATATGTAGATGATCATATACTCAACTTTTTAATAGAAAGTTTGAAAATGATAAAACACAATACAACAATTAGTATCATATATTTTTGTGGAGATTTAATAACGAATGAATCCCAAAAAATGTTTCTTTATGAGTCAAGAATACTTTTTTCCATAAATGATTTTACGGAACCCTAATGACATAAATAAACAAGGAAATAAATGCATTATCCCTCGAGGTAGGCAAGTGGTTCCCACAAACCTTGGAAATATAAAGCCTAAAAGAAGAGACAAAATATAAAGCCTAAAAGAAGAGACAAAGGACATAAGTCACAAGTTGGTCTTCATGGAATAACAAAATGAAGACTAAAGGAACGTACGATATTAAGAGGAACACAAAATTGGGAAAGGCTTGGGGTCTTAAACTTATAAAATTGTGGGAATTTTTTTTAGTGTGAAACCCTTTTTATTTTATGGTTGTTGTTTAAATAATCTTTATCTAAAGCCATTTGTAATCATAACTATCTTAATTTCTCTCAAGATATTTTAGAAATTGCTTCAATTTCTTTATCAACCTAGAATTTGATATATTCCTTAAGGGGCCTACAATAACTTCTTCCTTTATTCCTATGCAAACATTTCATCTTCAATTTTATTAAATTCTATACATTATTATTAGACCAAAGATTCACTTTCAACAATTTTAATGATGAGATTAGTATCTTAATTTCTCTCGAAGATACTCTAGAAATTACTTCAATTTCTTTATCAACTTAAAATTTGATATATTCCTTAAGGGGCCCACAATAACTTCTTCCTTTATTCCAGATGCAAACATTTCATCCTCAATTTCATTAAATTCTATACACTATTATTGGACCAAAGGGTAACTTCCAACATTTTTAACGATGAGATTAGTAAGCCATCTTTATATCTTTTTCTCATAAAATATTTTCAATAGATTGAATTATGGAGCAAAAGAAGACTTAACCATTTTTAATTTAGCCTCAAATTTTTCTCTAGTAAGAATTTTGTTCTCTTTCGTAATCGATGATCCTTTGATTCATGATGATCTACACATAAGGAATTATTATTTTTCATACCGTGGGGAATATCATTAAAATATGGTAAAGAATAATTAATGCTCATGAATAAATTATTTAAATTGTAAAAAAAAAGATTAATCCTTGAAATGAGTATGAGAAACTCATGTATTAGTCATGCAAATTGGAAAAATGATTAATGCTTTAGAATCTTAGGTATTATTCATTTAATTGTAAAAATGAGAAATTAGTTTTATGAGAGAATCCAACTCACAAATTAGTTTCCTAATTTTAAGGGGAAATTGGTTTACAAGTCACAAGGAGGAAGTTAAGGGTCTCATAAGTTGGTTTGGACTCTTCCTCACTTTATTACAAGTGGTTTCCTTGTCTCAAGGAGGAAGTTAAGAGTTTCGTGAGTTGGTTGAGATGCTTTCTCATTTTTATCCTTGAGTGTTTATTAGATCCTAAATTTGTGGATCTTGTATTCTTGAATTATGGAGTTAAGGAAACTATTTAAACTCTTTATTGGGAGAGATTTTAGAGGCCATATGTGGAGGCTCTTTTGAGAGCTCTTTGAGGAGAGAATCAAGAAATCATGCCTGTGGTTTGTAATCCCTTTCATTGGGAGAGTTGATCCCCCTCCGTTGAGGAGAATGTAGTGCTTTTGTTGTCTGAAGAAATGTCACTTACGAGCCTTGGAGCATGTGCCACATTTTGTGAGAAAATTTCAATCCTTTGGGAAAGATAATACAACCATTCATATTCCAAGCGGATCTGGAGACGTAGCTAGGATGTCCTGGTGAACTCCATTAACAACTTGATGATCTCTTATCTCATATTTTCTTATGCATGTTTTATTTCCACAATTATGTTCATTAAATGCATTAAGTAATGGATATATGAGACTAACGACATATTCACCAAGTTAATATTCAATTTGGATTCAAGCCTTCATAAATACACATTTTCACCTTTGATTCAATCAAGTTCAATAGATCCAAATTTGTAAATGTGACCTTAATGGAGTGGCCTAGAACCAAATCAAGTTTGGTATCAGTGTCACCCTGGTTTTAGATCAAGTGGTATCAGAGCAGTATTGACAGGTATTGAAGGTTTTTAATGCAAGATGCAAAAGACACCAAAGCAGAAATGGCTCAACAAGATACATGAAATCAATCAAAGCATTCAAGCAGAGAATGTCAAATTGAAGAAGGTATTATGAGATGCATAAGAAGAGAATCATAGATTGTGACTTCAATTACAAGCCACATAAGAGGCTTGGGAAAAGTTGCAAGGTGATGAAGGATTAACAAAACCATCCCCCACACCTGACCCTAAAACTATAACCGAGGTAAACAATACTTCTTTATTTTCATGTTCTTCTCCTCATGATGATGATTTTGGTGCATTTGAAAAGAACACTACATGAATTGGCTTGAAGCTAATGAAGAAAATGGGATATGAAGGAAGAGGCCTTGGAGAAAATGGCCAAGGCATTGTGAATCCCATCAAAGTGGTGGAACTACCTTGATATGTAGGATTGGTCTATGTAAGAAAGGAAGTTGGAGAATGCTCCAAAACCACAAAAGAAAGAGAGTCCTCAAGTGACAAGTTTGAATCAGAGAAGGTTGAAAGCACATCATACATTTTCGATGATCATGATTATGAGTCATCTCCAAAGGGAGATGAGAATTACAAAAGGGGAGCTCGAGAAATTTCTCCTCACTAGACCTACACCAGAGACAACCAATCAAGGTATAAAGTCTCATTATTCAAATGTTCCTTTTGATTACAAGCAAATTGGTAATGTAAAGCAAAGTTTATGGCATAGAAAACCATGTACATTTTGTGGTTTGAATAACCATGTTTCGGCCAAGTGTTGGAAATGAATGGATTTGTACAGGAAGGTTATGATAACCAGGAAGAAGAAAAGACATGAATACCCTTATCCACATCAGGAGAAAACCAAGGGCATGAAAACATGGGTAAAGAAGAACCATTCCACCCATTGCAACAAGGGTGGACATCACGAAGCCACATGTTAGACACTCCATATAGAGTTGTGTCCCATGTAGGACAAAGTTGGGAAAGAAATTATGAAGGAATGGACCGACGAAACAACTTAGAAAGAAAGCCATCCACAAGAAAAGAGATAGCTCGAGAGGGATAAACTACTTTTCTTGATGTCTGAAAGGATGGGTAGACTTTTTGAGTTAGTTGATAGTGGCCATAATTGTAAATCGCTTGTTCCTTTTAAGACCCCATAGAAGGGAAAAAAATTTCATGCAACATAGCGATATTTTAGGCCTTTTATTTGAGTAACTAAGCCACGAGACTCCAAAATAGCCCAAAAATCAAAGTGCCCAAAATTTGACAAAAATAGCACTAAGTCAAAGAGCTCAATGAGATATTTCCAATGCTGCAAACGACACCTCAAACGAAGTTTTGATAACAACGTTATGACCATCTGAACGCTTCAACAACATGCAAAACTAGTGAAATTTGTACAATGTTGACATTGGCATGCTGACATGGCAACATGAGAGGATGACACATGTCATTCATATGGATGATGTGGCATGCCATATGATGGCACAACTTATGTGGTAGGTACAGTTGGAAGTATAGATGCTGACATCATCGGGACATGTGGCAGTCCCATAGTGTGACACGTGTCACTCTTTCAGAATTTTCAAGGTACATTTGGATGAATAGAAAGTGCCACGTGGCATCGTACAAATGTCACATGGAAGTACAACTGTGATGTGGAATATGACGTCTATGGATGATTGAGCCTTGATGTGAAAGTTTGTATAATGACATCATCATGATGTGGCATGTCGACTGAGAGCTGACGTGGAAGTATGGATGATGACGCCAACATGATGTGGCATGCTAACTAGGTGCTAACATGACCGTATGGATGATGATATCATCATGACATGGCGACTAACTAGGAAGTATGGTAGATGATGTCATCATGACATGGTAGGTCGTATAGTAACATGGCACTAATGCAGGATGATGACATGGCAAGGCATACAGTGACATGGCGTTGACGTAGGCTAATGATGTGGTAGGTCGTACAATGACATGGCGTTGACTGTACAGTTGAATGGGTGCCACATGGACCAATCATAGGCTACCACATAGAAACCCAAATTCCCCCATGTACGAGCACACATTTTGAGGCACAGGGGTATTTATTGTTGCAATTAATGATTGTGTGGCACACATTTTGAGGTAGAGAGCCCAAGAGGGGCCTAAAAGTGAAAGTGAGAGAATTTGATGAAAGTACAGTCATTTTTGCATGATGTTTCACCACGAATCAATTAGTGCAGTCAGAATTTGGATCCAATGAATGTATTTTTAGGGATGATGACTAAATCCCACTTTTTTCATTAATGCATGACACATTTTTCAAGGCATGGAGCTCAAGGGGGTTCATAAGTGACAGTGGTGGAATTTGACGAAAGTATAGACATATTTTCATGATTTCTCGCCACGAATCCACCAGTGTAGTCAGAATTTGGATCCAAGAAGTGGATTTTAGGGCTCATGGAAGAATCCCACTTTTTTCATTAATGCATGGCACAAACTTCAAGGTAGAGTTGCACCTTTCAGAAAAGGAGGAAAAACAGAGAAGAGAAAGTCGAAGTATCTGTGTAACCTTTGCACGAAATACCATCTGAATCACATGCTCCCTCGACTTGCGGAGGCTCAGAAGCTATTGGCGTAGCAACAACCTACTGTGCTGATGAACACATTTCCACATGGGAAAAACATGGCTCAAGCCTCAACATCCTCGAGAGCGGAAAGGGGAAGTAAGGGACCCCCCGCGTCTACTGGTAATACTTGGGCCGCAAATGTTTACATGTTGAAAGGTGACACTCATATGGTGACTAGGGCCCAAGATTACAGAATGTTGGACTCTTTTGAAAAGGGTAAAGAAGCCACAAAACCACCAGTTCCTCTCTAGATTGAGAAGACGATGGGCGAAACAATGACACACATCCAGAAAGGGGCGTTCAAGAAAGCTTCTCATAATCCGAACGTGAGGGATACCCAAAACTGCTCCATTGTGGAAGATTTGGCACAAACCCCTTGCGTGATATCTGATTTGGAGGTCCTCCAGAGCTGCCCTTTGTTGAGAAAATCTCTTTTATCTTCCTTGGGATATGCAAAGACTTGTAACCCAGGAGTGATCATTCTCTATCCAACCGACTTGAAACCTCGTCTTCCTTACCACGTTGTGTTTTAGATAGTAATGCCTTACACCATGAAATATTTTACTCAGAATATCTTCCATACGATGGTTGACGAGGGTGCCTTGACTTGCGTGATGTCGTTGGAGTGTTGGAAGGCCATTGGCCAACCCGTTTTGTCTTCGTCGCTTATGTTTCTTACGGAATTCGACGTTCATTCATTTAGACCACATGGAATCATTCCTTCTTTCCCCGTGAAATTAGGAGGAAAGACCGTGTGCGTCGAAGCAGAAGTGGTCGACGCACCTCTCGACTACAACCTTTTGTTAGGAAGGAGTTGGACCTATGCAATGCATGCAGTGATTGCTATAGTTTTTTGGGTCTTGTTTTTTCCACACGAGGGTCGAATCGTGACCATTGACTAGTTGTATTTCTCCCATCCTAACCCTTCATCAGGGGCATCCATGGCCCTGATGATTGATAATCCTCAGCCCGACACTATCAACGTAGGGGTTGAAACACGCCCTTATGTCTGCCCCTGTGCTCCGGACTCCTGATTATTAATAGATATTTCTTGTTGTACTTGACCACTGCAGAGTCAACCATCAGCATGGTCTTGTTTCAAGAGAATGATCTGCTCGAGGAGCATGTTATTTATTACCTGATTTGAGGCTTGGTTGGGCCAGAAGTCAATTATTCCCATGTTGAGAAACTTGCGTTGGCAGTAGTGCATGTTGTCCAGCGGTTTTGTCATTACATTCTGCTTTGCAAGACCACCATCATTGTCGTTGTGAACCCCTTTCAATATGTTTTGAAATGACGGGTCATTGGTGGAAATATCAGTAGATGGATTGTAATCCTCCAGGAATTTGACTTGGATTTTGTTGACCCAAAATCCAAAAAGTTGTTGGTCTTTGCAGAATTTATTTTGGAACTTCCTGTCGAATCTAGTGATGACACGCCTGAAGAATTGCCTATCAAAGGAGATATTTTTTTGATCGCATCTTCGGACCCCTGGTATGGAGATATACTAGTATATCTCCAGACTTTGAATTTCCCTCCTTCTGCTTCCCGCGACGAGCGTCAAAAAAATTTCCATCAAGCACGAAACTATCTCATACTCGATGACACTTTGTATTGTCGAGGCATAGATTGCATTATTCGTTGGTGCCTTATACATGAGGAAGCAGAGCTCGTTGTTAACGACTACCACACTTGAGCATGTGGTGGTCATTTTTCTAGGTTGGCAACAACCCAAAATATTCTACGTGCCGGTTACTTTTGGCCTACATTAATAAAATATTGCGTTGAGTCAGTCAAGAAGTGCCACCTGTGTTAGATCTTCTCTTGAAAGATGCAGGCACATCCTGCTCCCGTGTTTCCCGTCATCGTTGTTGGTCCCTTCACTAAGTGGGGGATTGATTTTACTACATGTCACTTGGCTTCAACTAGGGGGCATCGTTATATCATCGTAGCAGTGGACTACTTCACAAAGTGGGTCGAGGCTATGCCAGTGTTTAACAATGATGGAGAAACAACAACTCTTTTCATTTTTAACCAGATAGTAGCAAGGTTCGGCATCCCGAAGGAGATTGTCACTAACCATGGCAGTCACTTCCAAAAAAAAATGATGTTTGAGTTAACATCAAAGCTTGGGTTGAGGAGAGAACATTCATCACCCTACTACCCATAGGCAAATGGTCAGGTGGAAGCTGTCAATAATTCCCTCAAGACTATTCTTCAGCGGACGATCAATTCTGCCAAGTCAAATTGGCATTTGATGTTGTACTTGATGTTATGGGCCTACCGAACGTCTGTAAAGACTGCCACCGGTTTCTCACCTTTTCAACTTGTATACAGGCTGGAAGTAGTATTTCCTATTGAGTGCTAGATCCTGTCTTTAAAGTTGGCAGTGGAGTTACTGCCAGACACTTCACCACTTGAGGAATGCCTATTATATCTTGAGCAGCTAGATGAGCAATGCCGTGATGTAGCCTCGGCCAATGAGGCTCATAAGCAATGACTCAAGTGTCAATTTGATCGGTCCGTTCACCCTCATATTTTCTCTGAAGGAAATCTTGTCCCGGCCTATGATCAAGACAAATATCCCCTACGGGTAGGAAAGTTCAAACCCATGTCGTTCAGACATTTCATCGTGAAAGAGGTATTACAGAAGGGTGCATACCGTCTGGTTGACTTTGAGGGAAATGCCTTGGTGGAGCCTAGAAATGGGCTCTACCTCAAGAAGTATTACTCTTAGGTTGGTCGCCTGGGTGACTTCTTGTACATATGTATATTTCTTATACATTTTTTTTGTATTTGTGTTTTATGGACGTGTCATTATTTATATCTTCCTTTTTACTGTGCCAAATGTCAAGTGAATCAAAGGTGTTCTTTGGGTTTGTGGACAATGCTAAACAACACACTCGGAGGCCTTCTTCCACAGCTTGGGTGATTTTCACACCTGGAGGCTAGTTGTTATCTTCCAAAGCTATCTATCTAGGTGACGCCAAAAAAAATGTCTCGAAGTACAATGCAGTGATAGAGTTTCTTTGTGATGCTTTGTCGCATGGAATTTCTCACCTCCAGCTCTACTTATATGCTCAGTTGGTTGTGTCTCGATTAAAAACATTCTACCGTGTTTATGATCCTACTTTGCACTGACATTTCCTTAGGATACGTCTCTTAGAATGTTACTTTGATTACGTTATGTATATCCATGTTCCTAGGAGATTAAATCAAATAAAAAATACTCTAGCTAATCAAGTATTAGATTGGCATATTGCACACATATAAAAAAGAAGCGCACACATACACATGTACATGAATTTGTAAAAAATGTGATCCGTAAGATGAATATATATATATATATATATATATATATATATATATGTGTGTGTGTGTGTGTGTGTGTGTGTGTGTGTGTAAGAATGTCATGAGTACATAGGTGGGCGTGAACACCTCAAAAAGTAAAGTTCGGTATACATCACGGAGCTTATGCCCTCAAAAATATACAAAGGTTCCCTAAGGAAATAATAGTCGAGCCATCTAAGCTTGGGGCCTATTGGCCTTGCCATAGTGAACGACGACGTTGGCCAAACACCGGAAAATATGGACCCAAGTCCGTGGCACCCCCACTACATGAGGCTGTATGGAA
>JZKD02S2164065.1:0-42903 GCA_000966675.3 Picea glauca
CATTATCTATGATTATGCAGGAAATATAACAACTCATTCATTTAGCATAACAATATCAACTGAAGACAACAAAGACACACATGCATTCAATCATGTAACACGATTTTTACCATGGTTCACCCCCCCGGGGCTACGTCCACAAAGATCTAGCTCTTAGCTCTTTTATTATAGTCATTCTGAAACTACAGCGTTGTGCACTTTACAACTCTTCTCAGTTAGGTGGAGATCTATTATGAGGCGGACCAGATCGCACCAGGCTCCTCAGCCTACGATCTAACCCTCAAGATCTACCCTCCTCGGTCCTCTCTAGCTCGTCAACTTACAAAATTAGGTCATACAGCAAAATATTACATCTCTATATCTGCATCTCTCTTGCTAGCCTCCTCTATGAGACCTAGGTATCTATATTTATATGTTTCTGGCTCTTCATCCATTACAATACATTGCAAAAACCCTAACCCTGGTGTCGTTAGGTCTTCCATGCATGTGTGTGTGCTGCTCTTCCTTGCAATTGTCGCTTTCCTCATGTATGCCTTCTTTCCCAAAATCTCTTTTCTTCCGCTTTAGCCTGCTTCCAACAGAGATGGTGCATTAACACCATGCTAGTACATCTTAGAGATGATGTAGATGGTACTCCACATCATGCTAGATATGATCATGCTAGTACATATTAGATATGATGCAGAGAATCACGTCATTCTAGCTTAGATATGATCATACATATTAGAGATGATGTAGTGGAGAGGATGGTTCTTGGAGCCATTGAGGACTTTCAACATCTGTTGTGATAGTCATTCTTCTAGGACGTATGTTCAGATTAGAAGAATGGTCCTTGTATCACTCTGTGGAGTGAGTGACTTATTCAGCATCATGCCCGATTACTCAGATGGAGTATGGCTTCGAGAGATGATGCAGTTGATGTTATCAGATGATACTAATAGTGATGATGTTGCTCATGAGTTGATCTACATGATCATGAGATAGCATGTGTGGCTATGATGATGCTACCAGTTGAATGGTTTGTTTGTGCTCAAGACCATTGCCTTTAATACCTCCCTAGCTAGGAGGGAGTGTTGATATTATGGTAGCTACGAGAGGTATTAACCTCTACATGTAACCTTCGATGAGACTAGAATATTTTGGTAAGCAAGAGAAACCCTAAAACATTGGATAATAATCATAGAAGACAAGTCGGCTCAAGAGAATCATTAATATTGAGTTATTATCCTCCAGAAGTAGAAGTTGGCCCAGTTAGGTCACTTGGAGGATTATAAATAAGAGGGTGCTAGAGCTCATTTATCATACACACTCTCACAACTCACATAGAATAGTGGTGTGCAAGTTTTGGAGAGGGAGTGCACTTGCAGCTACTGCAAATGGGATTTTGGCTTCTGGTTATGGTTGGACTTTCTACTTGGTTATGGTTTTGACTTTCTGCATTGGTTATGGTTTGGATTCTTTGCTCGGTACACTAGACTTGGAGAGAGATGCACTATCTTGGTTGGCTATTGGTTTTAAGTTTTGCTTCTTGAATTATTATGTCTATCAAGGTTAAAGGTGCTCGGGGGTGGCTTCGTTCCTATGGTTGGGTGCCAATGTTGATATATTGTCTATGGAAAAACGAGCACATCTCTTTTATTCAAACAGACTTAGCGCATTTCCATAAGACTCTGGTGGGATGATTAGCATGGTAATATACATTAGTCTCTAGACTTAGAAAACACACATTGTGGCCTAACCATCAGTACAGAGTCCATCTTTGGAGATGATGAGTGAAAAAACTCAAAAATTATAACTCGCTTAAAAAGATCAAGCAAGATATAATTAATAAGTAAAAAAAACACTCTAGAGTAATGTACTCATGATTAAGTCTTAGGGGACTAAGCCTTTTACAAATTTCATCATGTTAGCCCATCTTATTACAATTCCCCCATGGGGTATCGAAAATGTGAAAAAAGAAGAAGAAAGAAAAGGGACCATAATGGCCGACTAGACTTTTGAACACTGGATTTGAACAAGTATTTGTTCAACTTTGGCGGCTCAACTATAGGTCCATCCTAGTGCAACTTGGAGAGTAACACTCTACAAACATGAATCGTGTTCTTCAATAATGAAATCCTATGAAAAATATGAATGATCATTCCTCTTGATCAACTAGGGTGGAATCTTTTACTACCGAAACCAATCCTCAATAAGGGTTTCACTCCAAACCCTAAGAAGCTTCAAGAGCTCTCTCCAAATCGATTTGTCAAAATGATCATGAATGATGAGAGAGGGCACCCTCATCTCTCTTTTATTTCCACTTTCACCTTTTTGCTGACCCTTTTACATTTTTACCCTCACTTAAATAATTAAAGTGACTTTATAAGTTTCACCTTTAATATTTTTCCAAAGTCACTTTAGAACGTCTCTTTTTACTTAATTACTTAATGTGACTTTATAAACATTACCTTTTCCACCCAAATGACATCAAATAATCAATTAATCCCCTTTTTCGACTATAGCCTACAGGGAATCAAATAGGATACTAACTCATCCTCCAAGAGTGATCGTTTGGAAAGGGACATTACAGACATCATATACAGAAGCTCAAGTATTCATGGATCAGATATTTAAGTTGCATGTTATGCCCACCTCCATTGTGTTGGACTGTGATCCCACGTTCACTAGTTGAGTTATTTAAACTAAAGGGTACTCAATTGAAAATGAGCACATCTTATCACCCCCAAACTGATGGTCAAACAAAAGTGGTAAACAAGTGCTTGGAATCCTATTTGAGATGCTTCCCCTCCGACAGGAAATGCCAATGGGTCAAGTGGCTACCCCTTGTAGAATGGTGGTGCAATACTACTTATCATGGCGCTACAAAAATGCCACCATATGAATTTGTCTATCGTCAAAAACCTCCCTTAGTAGCTTATTATTTACTAGGTACCTCCAAGGTTCATGAAGTGGATTGCATGCTTTGCATCAAAGAGGCCATTCTTCACATAATCAAGGAAATCTACTCCTAGCTCAAAACTAAATGAGGCAACAGGATGACCAATGTTTCTCTAAATGCTCTTTCGTCGAAGGGGATCAAGTGTTTGTTCATCTTCAACCCTACAAGTAGACCTCTCTCAAAGACAAAAGCCACCCAAAGCTAGCACCAAAGTTCTATGGACCTTATAAGATCCTCCAACACATTGGACAATTTGCTTAGAAATAAAGCTCTTTACACCCACTAGAAGATCCATCTAGTATTTCATGGATCATGTTTGAAGCCGGTCATGGACCAACATTGCGAGTCCAAACTAGCCTTCCCGAATTGGATGAAGAAGGATCCATTTGGCTCCAATGAACACGACTCGAACCCCTAGAGAACACCAACTACACTAGTGCACAATTAAGGAAGTTTTGATCTAGTGGAAGGATATGCAACCAAAAGTTTCCACTTGGGAACCAACCACAATTCTATAGCAGTTTCCACACCTCCATCCTTGAGGACAATGTTCCTCTTGGAGGGGGGGATAGGTTAAGGTCCTACCCCTAACCTTCCTACTTTAGGGGTAATTAGGAGCTAGTTAATCATTGTACAAGGCCATCATCTTTGAATAAGGCCCATTAGATAGTTAGTGGGTAGTTACCTAAATGTAAAAGGGTCATCATTATTATATAAGGCCCACTAGGTGGATGTACTCATTAATAATGGGACCACAATTAGTTAGGATTTTGCTACTAAGAAACTATATAGATAAGGTAAGATCAGATAATTTTAGTAATGTCCGACTAGTGGCCACAAAAGTAGGTCAAAGGGACTGTTGAGTACAATGATGTCATTACAAAGCAGGAGTACCAAAAGGTCTCCTATAAAAGGCAAGATGCAAAAAGCAAAGTAAAGTAAGGTATAGTAGAGAGTGAGATCTAAGTTGAGGCATGAACAACCATTGACTCCAAGCCCGGAGACCTGCTCTAAAGAGATGTATAGGAGAAGAAGATCCAGAAACAAGAGGAACCAGAAGTAATGAATTAGGTTTGTCATGGAATAGACCCATCTCTCCTACCATCCAAGGCTGAATGAAGGAAGCTATGTATAGTAAGATGTCTAGAGGGAAAACTCGTGGAATTCCTGGACCATCCATTGCGTTGTTGTCTGGAAGAAGTAGTACTCCGATGGAGCTCTCATATGAGGTTGCCCCCTTGAAGAGGCCTGTGAACATTGCTCAATCTTTTGGACTTCGGCGGGTTATAATTATGTGAGTTTAATCTTATTTACACTTGTATTTTTCTTTTCCACATTTAATTTCTCTAAATCTTGTTAATATTCTGTTAATATTGTTGGTTAAGTGCATTACACTATTGATTTCTGGCTGGTGCGTCCTGCTATTTTTTTTATTTTTTTGTAGGTATATTTTCCCCATTGTGCCTTCTACGGTGTCTCTGTTTTACCAAATGTGATTTGGGTTCATATGCTATTATTATTCTTTCAAATATGCCTATACGGTCTATGTTGACTCCTTCACCCATACGTCCGAGTCTACTGTGAACTTCAGGAATGATTGGTGCCAGATTATTTTCCATTTGATTGTGCAAGGCATCTTTCCTCTGTTATTTATTCTTCTATGTTTCTTCTTTTGGATAGTTTGTTACAAAAAGAAGGCCAAAGCTCAAATCATGGTCAAAAACCCAGAATCAGAGACACTCTGATAATTGTGTGTGGCCAAAAGTCGGAATCAACAGAAGTGCCTTAGAAGGGGCTTTGATACCAATGTAAAGAACAATAGTTCATATAGGAGAAAATATCCAACATAAGAAGGACAAAGAGTGGAAATCCATATAAGATACATAATATATATAATTGATAAATAAATGAATGAGATAATAGATGATACAATGAGCCCTTTAACAGCATACTTATATGCATTGACTAGTCACGAGGGTGAAAAGTTGTGTCCCTTAGTTTATTAATTATTATTATTTGTAATGTATATTGATATATTTTATATTCATTACAATAAAACAGTATGGTACACATGAGCAACCACACAGTTCCATAATGTACAGAATTTCTTATTCCTTGTAACCATGGCTTGAGATACTTACAAGCATGGATTCTGACAAAGTTTACATAGTTGTCCCTCTGCAGTCCATGCCTGCATTTCATGCCCCTATTTGATTTTATAACGGTTGCAGAGGAAAACCTTCTGTCATGTTGCATTTTCTGGTAAGGAACACTGATTTCGCCTCTTGGTGCAACACAATGCTTGCTTCCTCCTTTCGGCAAGCCCTGTTAAGATATGTTTTTACCCTCTTTTTCTCTAGGTGTCTTTGATACTTACATGCATATTTATCAAGGAAAATTGGACAGTATGTTTATAAATGAGACAGATATTGCACAGGCTACAATTTAAACAATGCATACCAATGTTGCAAATATTGTTTCAGGGAATATATCACCGAACATCCAGAAAGAAATTTATCATAATCAGGGAAATTATTGGAAAATATCAGCAAGCACAAACTTGGACCTGAAAAGCTCAGAAATATCGGCAACCTGAAAAACTCATAAAAATCAAGAGAAATCAAAGATATTTGCAACATTGATGCATACCCCAAATGAGTAGGGAGGCTCAGATTTGGTGCAGCTTAACTCAAGACAAAGAGGCAACATGATGGCCTCCCAAATAAAGCAGACATGTTGGCTCTTTTTGTCTATGTTGGAAGGGGAAGACCACATACCTCTGTTATGACCCAGCAATGCAATGCTGTATGATGTGCCTTTTATGTGCATTAATGAAATATAGGATGCATTTTTTCCAAAAAACAAATGCTATCTTCATCCACATCTATTAGGTGTCAAGACATTGTCAGATTGAAATTTTAATACCCATGTGACCAAAAGAATGAGAATCGTCACCATTCCAATAAAGTAAAATCCTGTAAACTCATTGGGAAATGCATACAATGTGAAGTACAGTAAAACATGGAATAAAAGGTATGCAGTGTATTCTCATTGGCATGAACATGACAACTCTAAGTAGAGATTGGAACATCAAGAGTACACACATTTTATCATTTATTAATTGACATACAGGATGGTAGGAATCAAGAGCATAACTCCCAGAAGTTTCACTTTTTCCACTATCAATTTACATATTTCAATTTTGACACTACTTAAATGTGTTTAAAGACGAAACAAGCCAAACTTTCCAGCTTCTTCAATGATGGAAAAAAGATTCTTGTGGAAAGTCATTCTTTTCTAAAAGCTCCAAGCATTGATTTATCATCCAGTAGAACAGAAAAAATACTTGGCAGCTTTCATTGGAAAAGAAAGGTTCTTATAATTTACAGATACAACTTCGATGAGTCAAGTTCAACTTGTTAGTGGAAAGCTCAACTATAATGCATTTCTTGCATGTAAACTACCAACATTTTTCTCTAACATGTTACAGATAATATTGGAATTTTCCTGGGGGGTATGGAAAGAAAAATATGGAGAGTTGCTTGCACAATATCTTCAATTGGCTTGCCATTCTACTCCCTTCATTTAGTTGAGAGAGGGCTAACAACCCAACCCGCTATAGAGCGCTGTTTACGAGGCCGTAAGGGTCTATGAGAACCACTTTGTAGACGTTCAAGCACAGAATAAGTGATAGAGTCAGGAGTTACGCCCTGTTGCTTTAGCTGCTCGTAAAGATTCAGGGCTTCATTTGACTTTCCATCTTTTTCAAGGCAGTCAAGGAGAATGTTATAGGTGACAATATTTGGGGAACAACCTTTCTCCGACATCTCTTCAAACAAAGCATAGGCCATCTCCACCCGACCTAATTTGCCAAAACATTCTATAAGCGTGCTGTACGTGACAACATCTGGATTCAAGCCTTTTTCCTGCATCTCCTTGAAACGAAAATGGGCTTCATCTAACTCACTGTTTTTTCCGAGACAATTAATCAGAGTGTTGTACGTAACAACATCAGGCTTGCATGCCCCTTCATCCATTTCATTGAACAGCTTGCAAGCCCCATCCACGTCACCTGCTCTACCAAAGCTTGATATCAAAATATTATATGTCAATATATCTGGAAGAGGACCAGTCGATTTCATTTGTTCGTAAAGACTATAAATCAAGGATATCTGTTTTGTTTTGCCAAGGGCTGAAAATACAATATTGTACATGGCACTATCAATTTCCAAATCAGACTCGCACATCTTGTCGAACAGGTCAATAGCCTCTTTTATTTGACCTGCATTACAAAGGTTATCCAACATTGCAACATAAGCATTTCTATCAGCTTTATATCCATCATCCCACATTGTACGGAACAATTTATGGGCCTCTGAAAAATGCCCCAACTCACTGATCGTTCTAATTAGAAACCCATAGATTGACCTATTCATAAAACACTTTGCTAATTTTACAACTTGATCTATCTTGTCCAGACGACCTTCTGCTGCCAAACCATCTAGGAGAACAGAATATGTGAACTGGTTAGGGCAACAACCCTTGTTAATCATATTGTCAAAGATTGAAATAGCTTTGTCAACCCTATGATGTTTACAAAGGGCGTGAATAATGGTATTGTATGCAACCAAATTTGGAGTGCACCCATTTGCAATCATCTCATCAAAAATCACAAGGAATTCATCCACTCGTCCTTTCATCCCCAGCATGCGAATAAGGATTGTATATGTATATTCATCTGGCAGGCAGTGGCGCTTCTTCATTTCCATAAAGAGCTTGAACGCATTTTCAACCTGGCAGAATGTTTTTTCCTCAGATTATCAGCAGATATGTGTTTAGCCCAAATTGTCTCTTGACTTGAAGAATATGAAAGTGAAGAAAAAAACAAGAGCATGAGAAAATTAAAATTTCGGAAGGTCCATGAGAACACCCAGTGGGTTAGCTCATCATTTACTATCGCACATTCCTATACTGAAGAAACCAGTCATTTTCAATGATAGCATAAAACCTATGACTAAATATAAGCCAGATGAAATTAAACAATATAAATAAGAACTTTCATCTCCAAATAATAGTTCTAGGTAAGCAGAAAGATGGCCCACAAGAATATTAAAGACAGTATGCATGGGGAACAAAGATCTGTTCCATAATAAGTTAAGATCAGCAATAAGGATCCATATGTATATACCTCAACCACATTTATTATTATTTATAATATAGAACCAAGCAACACATACAAATAAAATTCATTTTATCGCACACCTGAGACCAAAAGGCCTATGGACTCAAAACCATGACAGAATGACTATATTAAACAACATCTAGTTTTTCTTTAGATAGGAGATTTGGTACTCAAACGAGGGGGCCAGGGATTACATTGATGCTGCAATGTTTGGTATTTAAAAATCTTTTATTCATTCAGAGAAATCATTAAAATCAAATCTTAAATTAGAGCCATTACAAATTACTACTGGATATATCTCCTATGAAAATTATAATAGACTACAATGCCAATAAGAAGCATACAAAAGGCAGCTGCCTGAAATCCCTGCTCAAAGGCAGCACCATCACAATAGCCAACAAACAACCAATCTTCACAGATGTGTGACAAAGAACAACAAATATTACATAAATTATGAAGACCAAGTATGCTATCTAATGAAGGAATATCCAAGCATGTACCCACTCATCAGACGAGAGGAATAAGCCATAGGTTAAATCTAAAAAATCTGCATCTTGCAGAAACAAAGAATATGAACCTAAAAACTATTCCATAAATTTACAAGTTAATGATAACACATACTCGGCGCAATGGGTAACACAAATATCAAAAAACAAGTAGAATATGTGATGGATGCAACCATAAAGTTTAAACGCAAGGTCTCTGTACCCTCCCAAGTAGATGCAGAGCTTAGGTATCCATCAACAGGTTCAATCAGTTGAACTTCAAAAAGATATAAGAGGCAATGCTATCAGAAAACATTATTCATGAACAGCACAACAAGAAAAAAAAAACATGCACATTGCATACAACTTCAAGCAAGTAGAACAATCAGGGTCACTTCAAGAAGGCCTCCACAACTCAAGAAAGCCACCATATAAACAACAGGATTCTAAATAATAAATATAAAAGATACTTGTGGAAGGAGCATACCTGCAGTGTCAAGACACGTGAGATCGAAGGAAAGTTACAAAAGGAATATCGCATGAATCAAGTCCGTAAATATCATACTTCAAAGGGAAAAACACCATTGATGGAAATCCTACTTCTAGATGTTGGAAATAATAAGAATATACTAAAGCATAAACTGGATGTTGTATTAATGATTGCATCTTTGCATTTCCACAGTTCCTTAACCTGGGACTTGGTCATGTTTTAACTGATCAAAACAACTCTAAGCCTAGCCCTAATCGGTCAACTTATGTTAGATGACTAGTAACCCTGTTGATCTGACCAAGAAGAAAACCATATTCAATTGACCTCACAAGGACTGGCCAACTATATCCCTAACTAGTTTACGTAAACTATACCAGCAATCCCTAATCTTAATAATCAATATAACATAAAATCCATGGGTGTTCCTTTTACTAAGAACATATGGAAAGCTCCAACACAAGAAAATTGAAACTGCAAATATTGTTAGGATATTTAGACAAGCTAGTTAAGATCAACTTGGTCCAATGTGTCTTTCGATGAAAGTGTGTTTCTTTAGTATGCATTTTTAGTTATGTAATCCGATGGTCATGATATGTTCTAGACATAAAGTGATCCAACAGTTCATATTCTCCTTGATACTAACAGCTATATCGATATCTGGCTTAAAACCCGATTGGTCCATGATTTCAATTTAAAGAGCATGGAGGGTCATTTGTTGAAGATCGATTGTGAGAAACTCTCATATACAATATTGTTTTTTGCATTAATATATTGTCTCAAGTGGCCACGTTGGCTAGGGCTGTGGGTTGTTTCCCTCTTTGAGAGTTTTAACCACATAAAACACTGGTGTACCGATCTTTGATCTGTTTGTTTGAGAAATTGCTTAAGGTGTTCGACCTATGTGGAAATAGTCTATTTTGTCGAACATGGTATCAAAGCAACCTCATTGTGCATTTATCACCACGTGGGCCAACCTCTACTTGCCACATGGCACTTTGGTTACCTTTTATTCCTTTCTTAAAAAGGGCATAACTTTGACATCCGAAGTCCTTTTTCAGTGCCATTTTTTTCTAAACTGCTTATTTTTTCGAGAGCTTTCCATCTAGATAGTCAATTTCTTCGTTTAAAGCCTTATCTACATATTTTAATATGACTAGTCCAAGTGATCTTTTGCTTACCAGTACCAACTACTTCTCATGGAAATCCCATATGGAGGATGTACTACAAAGTAAAGGACTTTACCGAGTTGCCTTGGGAAAAGAAAAATCCCCCACTGATGCCACAAAGAAATCCAAATGGGATAACAAAAATGACGAAGCATGTGGATTAATCGAAATGTCCATCTTTAGCGTTTTAACTTTTATGGTTTCACCTTCAAGGAATTGATGATCCAGATGAAGCTTAGGAAAAAATGGAAGCCGTATTTGGTAAACACAATGAGATTCAAGCCCACCAACATGAAAAACAATTAATTTCTTTAGATCCCAATGATTTCTCTTGCATTGAATATTATCTATCCAAGTTCAAAACACTTAGAATTTTAATAAAGATTATAAAATAGAAGTGAAGGATGATTGATGTATATATGTTCTTCTTGCTACGCTTGGTAGTGCATATTATGTTTTTGTATCTACTTTTCACTCCACCAAAGAAGCTCTAGGGGTTGCTTACACACCACCCTCTCTCGAGTCTTCTTGTGATTCTTTAATTAGAGAGCAAGATAAGCTCTTGCATTTTAGAGTGATCAGCACTGTAGGTACATCCAACAAAGTCGTAGTCGCCCATCAGAAGGATAAATCCAAGCATCCAAAGAAGCAACATTCTCGCAACAACAAGCAAAACAAGGGTTCCAGACCCTTTCAACTAGCTTCTACCCCCAATGGTGACAAAGGACCAAAATCAAAAAGTAAGAAGACTAACAGACATTGCAAATTTTGTGGGAAAGATGGTATCTAGAGTCTAAAGGTTTTAGAAATATGGAGACCTTAGAAGCAGAAATGAAGAAGCACAACATCAATCTCGATTCTTATTCTTCCAACTCTTCTTCTCATGGACTTGCACTTTCTGCTTCTGGTTTTTCATTCAATGCCACATCTACTTCTTCTTCTAATGAGTGGCTTATTGATTCTGGAGCATCTTATCATATGGCTAAGGATAAAGCCATTTTTTCTTCTCTTAATGAATGTAAAACCAAACAAATATTTCTCGGTGATGATAGATCTCTTAGTGTTATAGGGTCTAGAATAGTTCAACTAAAAGATGGTCATTTTAATAATGTATTATGTGTTCCAAGTCTCTCCTGCAATCTTTTATCAGTATATCAAATCATTCATTCAGGTGCAGGTAAAACGATGGAGTTTTCACCTCACCAGATTGTAATCAAGAATTTAAATGATCCTAAGCATGTTCTAGCAACTGGAATTGTTGATGATATTACCAAGTTGTACAAATTTGACAACTTTGGGTTATCATCTTTTTCCATCAATTTTTATTGCTCATAGCGATGACTTGAGCAAACTTTGGCATGAGCGGTTTGGTCATCTAAACTATCGCTCATTGCAATAGTTATGTAATCACAATATGGTAACTAGTATTCCTCTAATTTCTTGCAGAGATAGTGCTTGTGCCAGTTGTGCTCTCGACAAACATCATTAGGACAGTTTTGACAAACGTGCCTCTTGGCACGCCTCGACCCCCTTGCACCTTGTTCATAGTGATTTTTGTGGTCTAGTTCCTTCTCCTTTCTCTGGGTGCAAGTACTTCTTAACTTTCATTGATGACTTCTCCAAACGCACTTGGGTTTATTTCTTAAAACTTAAGAATGAAGTTTTTGACATGTTTTTGGCCTACAAGGCCCTTGTAGAAAAACAATCTAGACATCAACTACAGAGGTTAAGAACAAATAATGGAGGCAAATATGTTAAACAAATTTACAACTTACTGCACTACACAGGTCATTCAGATGCAACATACTATTCCATATACACCACAATAAAATGGTGTTGCTAAGAGAAAGAATTGCACATTAAAGGAAATGGAAAATTGTATGATCCAATCTAAGGGATTAAGTCTTCATTTTTGGGTAGAAGACATTAATTGTGCCAATTACATAGTAAATCACACTCACAAAAGATTTAAAAAATATAACACTGAAAGAAGCATGAAGTAAAATTAAACTAGATGTAAGCCACTTTTGTGTGTTTGGTAGTGCAACATGGGCTCACATTCTTGATGATGAGAAAAGGAAAGCAATATAGTCTAAATGTGAGAAGTGCATTTTTGTTGGATATTCTAAAGATGTATAAGGTTATAGACTTCTTCAACCTCATTCCAATGAAATTATTATTAGGAGAGATGTTAAGTTTGACGAAAATATCTAGGCCTACGAGCCTAATTCGGGATTTGTGCCATCTTTGGCCTACGAGCCATCTTAGGCGTCTGTGCCATCTTTTCTTCACAACTTTTTTATTAGCAATCCTATTCTGGTTTCTTCTTTAGATGATGACAGTGAGGACGAAAATCTACCTCCACTTGCTCACTTTCCTCAGTTGGGTCCATAAAACATGAACCTGCACCAGCACTACAACTTCCTAGATGGGTCCATACAATGCGAGACGCAGCTAGTGATCTTGTCGATGATCCTACATATCAACATCGTACATGTTTACAGCTCCAATGAGCTTCCTCTCTTTTGGCTAAAGTTTCTGAGACTCATGATCTAGAAACATTTGCAGAAGCTTTTGGCCATCCAGATTGGGGCACAACAATGAATGAAGAGTATCGTTCCTCAATGGTGAATGATATTTGGGATATTGTACCTCTTCTGAAAAGAAGTAAAATTGCCAATGGGTGTATAGAATTAAGTATGCATCAGATGGAAGTGTTGAAAGACATAAGGCCCGGTTAGTTGCCAATGGATTTTCTCAAGTTGAATGAATTGACTACAATGAAACCTTTTCCCCCATAGCCAAAACGAATTCCATCCGCCTTGTTCTAGCCCTTACTGCCTCACATAAATGGGGGTCCATCAAATGGATGTTAAATCCACCTTCTTGCATGGGGATTTGCAAGAAGAAATTTACATGGAACAACCTCCTAGCTATGTTTAGAATAAATCCAACCTTGTTTTTTGCCTTAAGAAATCTCTCTATGGTATTAAGCAAGCTCCTCGGGCTTGGTATGCTAAAATGGATAGCTATCTTCTTGACGCCGGCTTTTCTAGATGCCATTTTGATCCCAATGTCTATACCAAGAAAGTAGGAAACCATCTCATAATACTTGTTCTTTATGTTGATGACCTTATTCTTATTGGTAGTGACCCCAAACTTTTAAACAATGTGAAATCCAGCCTTAAGAAGAAATTTGAAATGCCAGGCCTAGGTTATTTGCATTATTTCCTAACCCTCCAAGTATTGTAAACCAAGGAAGGAATTTCCCTTTCCCAATCTAAGTATGCATGTGACCTTCTTCACCACTTTCACATAGAAGATTGTAAACCAACCCCATCTCCCTTCCAATCTAGAGTCAAACTTGCTACCACCTGTACTACAACCGAAGTAGATGTCACTTTGTATCGTCAATTAGTTGGTAGCCTCTTATATTTGACTCATACCCATCCTGATATTTCTTTGTTGTTCGTCTTGTTGTTCAATATACACAAACACCCAATGAGATTCATTGGAAAGCAGCAAAAAGGATACTTCGGTATATCTAGGTTACATTTTAGTTTGGGATACATTACAGTTCAGGGGGGATTACTATGTTTGTTGGTTCTACTGATTAGGATTGAGCTGGCGACCCTGACGATCGAAATTCTACTGCAGGTTATGTTTTCAATCTTGGTTCCAGACCTATCACTTGGCCTTGTAAGAAGCAACAAGCTCTTGCTCTTTCTTCAGCAGAAACAGAGTACCAAGCAGTGGTTAATGCAAGTCAAGAAGCCTTGTGGCTTCAACAGATCCTTTCAGAGTTTGGATTCTAGCAACAGCATCTGACCACTCTCTAGTGCGACAATCAAAGTGCCATCATGCTCACCAAAGATCTAGTTCAACATCAACGCAGCAAACACAATGAGCTACACATGCACTTCATCAGAAATCATATTCAAGATCACAGTTCTCGAAGTGGTCTTTTTCCGTATAGATGATCAAGTTGCAAACATTTTCACAAAGTCTCTTACAAAAGCAAAGTTTTCCAAACTTCAATCTATGTTAGGAGTTCAGGAAGTTATCATTAAAGGGGGATAGGCTCTAATGCCTCCTTCCTTATCCTATTGTGTCACTTTTGTAAATCCTTCAATCCTATCCCAAGTTGTTCTTAAGGGGGGTTGTTAGAATATTACACGAAGGAGTTAATTAAGATTGACTTGGTCTAATGTGTCCTTAGGTAAAAGTGTGTTTCTTTAGTATGCATTTGTAGTTATGTAATCCAACGATCACGATATGTTCTAGACATAAAGTGATCTGACGGTTCATATTCTCCTCGATACTAACAACTATATCGATTCATGGCTTAACACCCAATTGGTCCATGATCTCTATTTAAAAAGCATGGAGGGTCATTTGTTGAAGATTGATTGAGAGAAACTTGTATGTATAATAGTTTTTTTTTGCATAAATATATTGCTTCAAGTGGTCGGGTTGGCTGGGGTCATGAACTAGTTCCCTCCTTGAGGGTTTTAACCACATAAAACATTGGTGTACTAATCTTTGATCTATTTGTGTGAATGGTTTCTTAAGGTGTTCAACCTGTGTGGAAATACCCTATTTTGTCGAACAAATATGCCCATTGTCAGGGGGGTCCACTACCAAATGTAGTCAACTTGACCTTGTCAACATATAGGTCTATAAGAATGTCGGTTGGCTAGTCAACATAGTTAAGTTGGAGTTGATGAGAATTTTGGTGCACAAATTAATGATACTTGTGCAAATGACTACATCCCAAAGTGCACAAATAATCGCAACAGTAAAGGAAAAGCTAGAGAGTTTTCCTCCACTTTGGAAAGGATCAATACACTGTAAAAAGATTTTTTCTTTTTAAATTATGTGCTCAAAGTCGTTTAGGGAGATGTGAAATAATCTTTTATGTAAATGAGAAAGAGAACTCATGTGAGAACTGAAGATGTGATCCACCACATAGGAAGAAGATAGTACAAAAATAAAGGCATTTAGACAAATAAGATAGAACTGGAGGACAGGGATAGCAAATATCTATCTATTCAGAGCATACTCCCAAAGGCAAGTCAACCCAAAATATTGGGAACTTCCTTTTGATTATTATAGGAGGAGACATAGTACATTATCAAAATATTATATCAAGAAAACTTTACAAAGCCCAAAGAAGGATCTATCTCCAAGTCTTCATCTCCAAAACAAAACTCAGAATAACTTGACTGAGGCTAGTGCTAGGTACTTCGGGATCCATTCTTCTAAAAGAAGATGTGTTGTGGAAGCATCCCCTCCTATTGTTGTTGCTAATTGGCTTTAAATATTGGAAATCAAGTAGTCACAAGTGATTGTAATTGTCCCAACTGCTACTTGGGATACGGCCAATTGTAACTTGTGTCTATGTGTTGAATAGTTGTTGTTGGGCAATTGTCCTCTAACAAAGTTGAAATTCCCTCTAACTATCCCTGCATGCGCCTTTGCAACTTCTTCTACGACGCGATCAACAACATTCACCATGACAAGGGGAAAGTCTTTTACTGGTGAGAGCTTCCAAGTATGGTTGGAAGTTCTCAAATCTTTGAAGAGTTACTATTACACCTCTTACGCTTTTTCTTTAATGTACTTTAGCAATATTATGTGTAATGGGTGGTCCACTAATGTACACGTGGCAAATTTTGGTTGGATAGATGTAAGTGTTGAGCCTATGGAAATCTATCACTAATTGGACCATGGACACATGGCACCTTGTTATTAGGGAAAGGTTGTTGACAAGTCACTTGAATCTTCATATCCCTCAACCTCTCGATTCTCTGCCCTCCAAGGCTAACATGTAGGGTTGGACCCACCTAGGAAGACAACAAAGGAGCAAAGGGATTGAGGATCCAAGATCTTGTTTTACTCCTTCAAAACCCCGCCTTTCCAAATGGGTGGCGTTGCTGCCTTTATACACACCTAGGTAACATGGAAGAAATCTTCAATCCACTTGGTGTGTCATTGGGGGCAAGTTAGAGTTAAGGTGTTGTCACCTAATCCCCAACTCCTCCGTCTAGGCCAACTCCTAGCGAAGCCAAGGGGGGTAGTCCCTAAAGAAAATAATCTAAGGCTTGAACTAATCTAAGTACAAGAGATTTTCATCAAATTTAACATCTCTTCTAATAATAATTTCATTAGAATGAGATTGAATAAGTCTGTAACCTTTGACATCTTCAGAATAACCAACAAAAATACACTTCTCACTTTTAGGTTGTAAAGCTTTCCGTTTCTCATCAGGAATGTGAGCCCATGCTACACTGCGAAATACACGGAAGTAGCTTACATCTGGCTTAATTTTATTCCATGCTTCTTTCGGTGTTATATTTTTTAGAGCCTTGTGGAAGTGCGATTTACTATGTAATTTGCACAGTTAATGGCTTCCACCCAATAATTAAGACTTAATCCCTTAGATTGGATCATACAATTAGCCATTTCTTTTAATGTGCGATTTTTTCTCTCAACAACACCATTTTGTTGTGGTGTATATGGAATAGTGTGTTGTATTTGGATGCTCTGTGCAGTGCAGTAACCTGTATAATTGTTGTGCACATATTCGCCTCCATTATCTATTCTTAACCTTTGAAGTTGATGACCGGATTGTTTTTCTACAAGGGCCTTGTAGGCCAAAAACTTGTCAAACACTTCGCTCTTAAGCTTTAAGAAGTAAACCCAAGTGTGTCTGGAAAAGTCATCAATGAAAGTTAACAAATACTTACACCCAAAAAGAAGAAAGTGGACGGCACAAGTCACTGTGAACAAGCTACAAAGGGGTCGAGGCATGCCAAGAGGCACATTTGTCAAAATTGTCCCGATGATGTTTGTCGAGAACACAACCGCCACAAACACCATCTCTACAAGAAACAAGAGGAAGACCAATCACCATATGTTAATTGCATAGTTGTTGCAATGAGTGATAGTTTAGATGACCAAACTGGTCATGCCAAAGTTTGCTCAAGTCATCGCTATGAGCAACAAAAACTAATGGAAAAGATGATGACCCAAAGTTGTCAAACTTGTACAACTTGGTAATATCATCAGCAATTCCAATTGCAAGAACATGATTAGGATCTTTTAGATCCTTGATTATAACTTGGTGAAGTGAAAACTCTACGGTTTTACCTTCACCTGAATCAATGATCTGATATACTAATAGAAGGTTGCAGGAAAGACTTGGAACACATAATACATCATTAAAATGACCATTATCTACCTGAACTTTTCCAGACCCTACAACACTAAGAGATCTATAATCACCAATGAATATTTTATTGGTGTTACATTCATTTAGAGCAAAAAATATGGCTTTATCCTTAGCCATATGATAAGATTCTCCAGAATCAATAAGCCACTCATCAGAAGAAGTAGAAGTTGCATTAAAGGAGAAACGGGAAGCAAAAAGTGCATGTCCATGAGAAGAAGAGTTAGAAGAAGAAGAATCAATATTGATGTTGTGCTTCTTCATCGTTGCTTCTAAAGCTTCCATCTTCTTAAAACATTTGGACTCCACATGATCATCTTTCCCACAAAAGTTGCAATTTTTGTCAATCTTCTTATTTTTAGGTTTCACTCTTTTGTCACCATTAGGAGCAGAAGAAAGCGGAGAGGGTTTGGGACACTTGTTTTTTTGTTGTTGTGACGAGGATGTTGCTTCTTGGGATTCTTGGATTTATCTTTTTGTTGGGCCACTAAGGCTTTGTTGGAGGTACCTGCAATGTTGATCACTCCAAGTTGCAAAAGCTTATCTTGCTCTCTAAGCAAAGCATCACAAAAGGACTCAAGAGTGGGTTTTTGATAAGTCATCCCTAGAGTTTCTCTGGTCACAGAAAAGGTAGATACAAACATTGAATATGCACAACCAAGCTTAGCAAGATTAATATATATGCAACGCTCATCGTCCAAATCTATTTTACACTCTTTACATAAAATTCTAAGTGTTTTGAACTTAGATAAATAGTCTTCAATGCAAGGAAAATCATTTGGACTAAAAGTCATTATCTGATTTTCTATCTGGTGGGATCGATAATATTGTGTTTACCAAACATAGCTTCAAGCTTTTCCCAAGCTTTATCCGGGTCATCAATTCCTTGAAGGTGAAGCCTTAAATCAAGAGAGATGGACATTCTGATCAGTCCTCGTGCTTCATCATTCTTATTATCCCATTTGGATTTCTGGGAGCTAGTTCTTTTCCCAAGGTAATCCAGTACAGTCCTTTACTTCTTAATACATCCTCCATATGGGATTTCTATGAGAAGTAGTTGGTACTAGTGAGCAAAAGTTCACTGGGAGAATCCATATTAAATATGCAGAAAATATGGATTTTAAAGTTGAAAATAATGGTCTTGATGGAAAGCTCTAGAAAAAATAGGTTGTTTCAAAAATACGGCATTGAAAATGGACTTCGGATGTGAAAGTTATTCCCTTTTGAAAAAAGATATAAACAGTAACCAAAGAGCCACATGGCAAGTAGAAGTTGGTCTACATGGTGATGCCCCTCTTTCTAATAACCTCACTTTTACAAATAAGTTGTTTATGAAGTGACCCACAGTTAGAAATTTAAGGGCAAACTAGAAAGAAAAATATCCTTTTAAAATTTTATTTACTACAGTGGTTTTAGATCAGCAATATATTCAAAAAAATTGATGTAAACAAATAACAGAAATAGTACAATGGATCTGAACATTAAAACAAAACATATATGAACATTAACTTAACACAAACAAAGAACAGATCTGAACATTACATTAGCAAGAAAATCAAGGAATAGATTTACCTGATTAGCTTGTTGTTGTCCTCTTTTCTGTATGCTCAAAAAAAGCTATAATGGTCATGGATCAAACCCTCAGGGGTAGATCTCATCATGATCTTTGTGGACAGTTTTTCCAAGAAGAACTTCAGGTAGATAACATAAAACCAATCAGCACACCACTCATCAAGTACAGGGCTGAATCAAAGACAATTGTCCAAACTAGAGGCTGAAAAGAAGCCACTAGCAGCCTAACAAAATTATGTCCAAGAAGAGGGATTGCTACAGAAATAGGCAGAATTTGGTAGAAGATTTAGGGTTGTCTCAATAAACCCTAAAGGCTGTAGACTAGGTACCATGCACAAGTGACAGTAGCAGCACAAATATATCAGCAGCAGACTAGAAAAGACACAGCAGCAGCAATTGGTGGCACCAACAGCAGCATAAGGAGCAAAAAACACCAACAAAGAAGGTGGCGGCAGGCTGGAGAGGAGAAGAGGAGGGGGCCGCAGTCCTAAAACAGCAAGAGGACTGCCCAAGAGGATAGCCGCACCTCTAAACCAGACCAAGGAGGCAGCCGCAGCAATAAACCAACAACCAAGGAGAGAGGTCGCACCACTAGACAGCAAGAGGATTGTCCAAAGGGCCACACCACTAGGCAGCAAGAGAACAAGGGATCCAAGGAGGCCGCACCTTAACTGAAACAAGGAGGGGTTGCAACAAAAACCAGAACCAAGGAGGTTGCACCCTACACAGCAAGAGAAAACTGATCCAAAGGAGGATCAATCAGAACAAGAGAGTCGCAGCAAATTTCAGACCAAGCATAGTTTTGGAGGAATAAGAATGAGTGAGTGAGAGAGGGGGAGAGGTCTCCTTTTATAGTTTAGGTAGTAGGTTAGGGTTAACTAAACTAACCCTATCTTTAGGGTTAAATTAAAACCCAACAATAAAACAAATTAAAATTAGTAGTATTTTAATCATAAAATATTAATTAGAAAGTCAACAAATCAAGGTGACTAGAAAAGACCAACACCACATAAACATCAAGAAGGACATGACTCAAGCAAGGGGATGCAATAGTAACAAGACAAAGTCAAAGCGGGGTTCTTCTTCAATGGAAAAATGTCCACTTAAGTCTCATGATAACTTATAAGCTTTTATCATCCCAGCATAAGAGGAAGGTCAAAGATGTGATCATGTCATTCTTCTTAACTGCTCCTAGGTCTCATGGACCATCCGGGGAGAGAAGAAGATCACACATCATCTCATCTTGGTACTTAACCAAGAACTGCCTAGTGACCAGGATACTCCAGAACGTGTCTGGGGGCCCTAGATCACCACTAGGGTCTTATCCACCAAGGTATACAACCAAGGATCAATCCAAGCACCGAGCAAGGATTCCCTGGACCACATCCAGGGGCCCTAGAACACATCTAGGGACTTACATCATCAAACTGCTTGGTCCTTGACCAAGAAGCCCAGCAATACACTGGGGGCCCTCACTAGGGTCGTTTGCCATGGCTCTAACTACTTAGTCCCAGAACAAGAACCCCAGGAGTGTACCGGGGGCCCTAGATCTCAACTAGGATCTTTGTCATCCTCCCAGAGAATGGCTCTTACAGCTACTTAATTTTAACACCCACTTTTATAAAATAAGCAGGGATCACTTTTACAATTAAGTTACTTTATAAATGAAAGTTGCATACAAAATAAATAACTTAAAATAAAATATTAAAACTACTTATAGTGATTCACTTTTATAATGGAAACCTTTTCGAGTGAAATGAAAGGCATTCCTAACTAATATAAGCACTCCAGACGCAATGAAACGGTCCTCTCAACCCAAAAATGTATGAAAATAGCAGAAACCAAAGATGTGGCAACACGGCTTCACGATCTCCATCTACAATGGGAGTGGCTCTTCAAATGCGCTATGATACCATGTTCGACAAAACTAGTATTCCAACAAAGGACGAACACCTTCAGTAACCACTTACACAACCAAATCAAAGATCAACACACCGATGTTTTTACGTGATAAAACCCCCGTGGGGAAATATCCACATTCACAACCAACGTAGCCACTTGAAGCAATTTATTAATGCAAAAGAAAAATATTGCAGAGAGATTTACAAGAGAGTTTCTCACAATTGATCATCGGCAAATGATCCTCCATGCTCTTTAAATAGAGATCATGGACCAATCGGGTGCTAAGCCACGGATCAATGTAGTCGTTAAGATCAAAGAGAATATGATCCATCAGATCACTCTATGTCGAGAACATATCATGATCATCGGATTACCTAACTACAAATGCATACTAATGCATACTAAAGAAACACACTTTTATCTAACAACACATTAGACCAAGTTGAACTTAACTAACTCCTAAGTGTCTAAATATCCTAACANCATTATCTATGATTATGCAGGAAATATAACAACTCATTCATTTAGCATAACAATATCAACTGAAGACAACAAAGACACACATGCATTCAATCATGTAACACGATTTTTACCATGGTTCACCCCCCCGGGGCTACGTCCACAAAGATCTAGCTCTTAGCTCTTTTATTATAGTCATTCTGAAACTACAGCGTTGTGCACTTTACAACTCTTCTCAGTTAGGTGGAGATCTATTATGAGGCGGACCAGATCGCACCAGGCTCCTCAGCCTACGATCTAACCCTCAAGATCTACCCTCCTCGGTCCTCTCTAGCTCGTCAACTTACAAAATTAGGTCATACAGCAAAATATTACATCTCTATATCTGCATCTCTCTTGCTAGCCTCCTCTATGAGACCTAGGTATCTATATTTATATGTTTCTGGCTCTTCATCCATTACAATACATTGCAAAAACCCTAACCCTGGTGTCGTTAGGTCTTCCATGCATGTGTGTGTGCTGCTCTTCCTTGCAATTGTCGCTTTCCTCATGTATGCCTTCTTTCCCAAAATCTCTTTTCTTCCGCTTTAGCCTGCTTCCAACAGAGATGGTGCATTAACACCATGCTAGTACATCTTAGAGATGATGTAGATGGTACTCCACATCATGCTAGATATGATCATGCTAGTACATATTAGATATGATGCAGAGAATCACGTCATTCTAGCTTAGATATGATCATACATATTAGAGATGATGTAGTGGAGAGGATGGTTCTTGGAGCCATTGAGGACTTTCAACATCTGTTGTGATAGTCATTCTTCTAGGACGTATGTTCAGATTAGAAGAATGGTCCTTGTATCACTCTGTGGAGTGAGTGACTTATTCAGCATCATGCCCGATTACTCAGATGGAGTATGGCTTCGAGAGATGATGCAGTTGATGTTATCAGATGATACTAATAGTGATGATGTTGCTCATGAGTTGATCTACATGATCATGAGATAGCATGTGTGGCTATGATGATGCTACCAGTTGAATGGTTTGTTTGTGCTCAAGACCATTGCCTTTAATACCTCCCTAGCTAGGAGGGAGTGTTGATATTATGGTAGCTACGAGAGGTATTAACCTCTACATGTAACCTTCGATGAGACTAGAATATTTTGGTAAGCAAGAGAAACCCTAAAACATTGGATAATAATCATAGAAGACAAGTCGGCTCAAGAGAATCATTAATATTGAGTTATTATCCTCCAGAAGTAGAAGTTGGCCCAGTTAGGTCACTTGGAGGATTATAAATAAGAGGGTGCTAGAGCTCATTTATCATACACACTCTCACAACTCACATAGAATAGTGGTGTGCAAGTTTTGGAGAGGGAGTGCACTTGCAGCTACTGCAAATGGGATTTTGGCTTCTGGTTATGGTTGGACTTTCTACTTGGTTATGGTTTTGACTTTCTGCATTGGTTATGGTTTGGATTCTTTGCTCGGTACACTAGACTTGGAGAGAGATGCACTATCTTGGTTGGCTATTGGTTTTAAGTTTTGCTTCTTGAATTATTATGTCTATCAAGGTTAAAGGTGCTCGGGGGTGGCTTCGTTCCTATGGTTGGGTGCCAATGTTGATATATTGTCTATGGAAAAACGAGCACATCTCTTTTATTCAAACAGACTTAGCGCATTTCCATAAGACTCTGGTGGGATGATTAGCATGGTAATATACATTAGTCTCTAGACTTAGAAAACACACATTGTGGCCTAACCATCAGTACAGAGTCCATCTTTGGAGATGATGAGTGAAAAAACTCAAAAATTATAACTCGCTTAAAAAGATCAAGCAAGATATAATTAATAAGTAAAAAAAACACTCTAGAGTAATGTACTCATGATTAAGTCTTAGGGGACTAAGCCTTTTACAAATTTCATCATGTTAGCCCATCTTATTACAATTCCCCCATGGGGTATCGAAAATGTGAAAAAAGAAGAAGAAAGAAAAGGGACCATAATGGCCGACTAGACTTTTGAACACTGGATTTGAACAAGTATTTGTTCAACTTTGGCGGCTCAACTATAGGTCCATCCTAGTGCAACTTGGAGAGTAACACTCTACAAACATGAATCGTGTTCTTCAATAATGAAATCCTATGAAAAATATGAATGATCATTCCTCTTGATCAACTAGGGTGGAATCTTTTACTACCGAAACCAATCCTCAATAAGGGTTTCACTCCAAACCCTAAGAAGCTTCAAGAGCTCTCTCCAAATCGATTTGTCAAAATGATCATGAATGATGAGAGAGGGCACCCTCATCTCTCTTTTATTTCCACTTTCACCTTTTTGCTGACCCTTTTACATTTTTACCCTCACTTAAATAATTAAAGTGACTTTATAAGTTTCACCTTTAATATTTTTCCAAAGTCACTTTAGAACGTCTCTTTTTACTTAATTACTTAATGTGACTTTATAAACATTACCTTTTCCACCCAAATGACATCAAATAATCAATTAATCCCCTTTTTCGACTATAGCCTACAGGGAATCAAATAGGATACTAACTCATCCTCCAAGAGTGATCGTTTGGAAAGGGACATTACAGACATCATATACAGAAGCTCAAGTATTCATGGATCAGATATTTAAGTTGCATGTTATGCCCACCTCCATTGTGTTGGACTGTGATCCCACGTTCACTAGTTGAGTTATTTAAACTAAAGGGTACTCAATTGAAAATGAGCACATCTTATCACCCCCAAACTGATGGTCAAACAAAAGTGGTAAACAAGTGCTTGGAATCCTATTTGAGATGCTTCCCCTCCGACAGGAAATGCCAATGGGTCAAGTGGCTACCCCTTGTAGAATGGTGGTGCAATACTACTTATCATGGCGCTACAAAAATGCCACCATATGAATTTGTCTATCGTCAAAAACCTCCCTTAGTAGCTTATTATTTACTAGGTACCTCCAAGGTTCATGAAGTGGATTGCATGCTTTGCATCAAAGAGGCCATTCTTCACATAATCAAGGAAATCTACTCCTAGCTCAAAACTAAATGAGGCAACAGGATGACCAATGTTTCTCTAAATGCTCTTTCGTCGAAGGGGATCAAGTGTTTGTTCATCTTCAACCCTACAAGTAGACCTCTCTCAAAGACAAAAGCCACCCAAAGCTAGCACCAAAGTTCTATGGACCTTATAAGATCCTCCAACACATTGGACAATTTGCTTAGAAATAAAGCTCTTTACACCCACTAGAAGATCCATCTAGTATTTCATGGATCATGTTTGAAGCCGGTCATGGACCAACATTGCGAGTCCAAACTAGCCTTCCCGAATTGGATGAAGAAGGATCCATTTGGCTCCAATGAACACGACTCGAACCCCTAGAGAACACCAACTACACTAGTGCACAATTAAGGAAGTTTTGATCTAGTGGAAGGATATGCAACCAAAAGTTTCCACTTGGGAACCAACCACAATTCTATAGCAGTTTCCACACCTCCATCCTTGAGGACAATGTTCCTCTTGGAGGGGGGGATAGGTTAAGGTCCTACCCCTAACCTTCCTACTTTAGGGGTAATTAGGAGCTAGTTAATCATTGTACAAGGCCATCATCTTTGAATAAGGCCCATTAGATAGTTAGTGGGTAGTTACCTAAATGTAAAAGGGTCATCATTATTATATAAGGCCCACTAGGTGGATGTACTCATTAATAATGGGACCACAATTAGTTAGGATTTTGCTACTAAGAAACTATATAGATAAGGTAAGATCAGATAATTTTAGTAATGTCCGACTAGTGGCCACAAAAGTAGGTCAAAGGGACTGTTGAGTACAATGATGTCATTACAAAGCAGGAGTACCAAAAGGTCTCCTATAAAAGGCAAGATGCAAAAAGCAAAGTAAAGTAAGGTATAGTAGAGAGTGAGATCTAAGTTGAGGCATGAACAACCATTGACTCCAAGCCCGGAGACCTGCTCTAAAGAGATGTATAGGAGAAGAAGATCCAGAAACAAGAGGAACCAGAAGTAATGAATTAGGTTTGTCATGGAATAGACCCATCTCTCCTACCATCCAAGGCTGAATGAAGGAAGCTATGTATAGTAAGATGTCTAGAGGGAAAACTCGTGGAATTCCTGGACCATCCATTGCGTTGTTGTCTGGAAGAAGTAGTACTCCGATGGAGCTCTCATATGAGGTTGCCCCCTTGAAGAGGCCTGTGAACATTGCTCAATCTTTTGGACTTCGGCGGGTTATAATTATGTGAGTTTAATCTTATTTACACTTGTATTTTTCTTTTCCACATTTAATTTCTCTAAATCTTGTTAATATTCTGTTAATATTGTTGGTTAAGTGCATTACACTATTGATTTCTGGCTGGTGCGTCCTGCTATTTTTTTTATTTTTTTGTAGGTATATTTTCCCCATTGTGCCTTCTACGGTGTCTCTGTTTTACCAAATGTGATTTGGGTTCATATGCTATTATTATTCTTTCAAATATGCCTATACGGTCTATGTTGACTCCTTCACCCATACGTCCGAGTCTACTGTGAACTTCAGGAATGATTGGTGCCAGATTATTTTCCATTTGATTGTGCAAGGCATCTTTCCTCTGTTATTTATTCTTCTATGTTTCTTCTTTTGGATAGTTTGTTACAAAAAGAAGGCCAAAGCTCAAATCATGGTCAAAAACCCAGAATCAGAGACACTCTGATAATTGTGTGTGGCCAAAAGTCGGAATCAACAGAAGTGCCTTAGAAGGGGCTTTGATACCAATGTAAAGAACAATAGTTCATATAGGAGAAAATATCCAACATAAGAAGGACAAAGAGTGGAAATCCATATAAGATACATAATATATATAATTGATAAATAAATGAATGAGATAATAGATGATACAATGAGCCCTTTAACAGCATACTTATATGCATTGACTAGTCACGAGGGTGAAAAGTTGTGTCCCTTAGTTTATTAATTATTATTATTTGTAATGTATATTGATATATTTTATATTCATTACAATAAAACAGTATGGTACACATGAGCAACCACACAGTTCCATAATGTACAGAATTTCTTATTCCTTGTAACCATGGCTTGAGATACTTACAAGCATGGATTCTGACAAAGTTTACATAGTTGTCCCTCTGCAGTCCATGCCTGCATTTCATGCCCCTATTTGATTTTATAACGGTTGCAGAGGAAAACCTTCTGTCATGTTGCATTTTCTGGTAAGGAACACTGATTTCGCCTCTTGGTGCAACACAATGCTTGCTTCCTCCTTTCGGCAAGCCCTGTTAAGATATGTTTTTACCCTCTTTTTCTCTAGGTGTCTTTGATACTTACATGCATATTTATCAAGGAAAATTGGACAGTATGTTTATAAATGAGACAGATATTGCACAGGCTACAATTTAAACAATGCATACCAATGTTGCAAATATTGTTTCAGGGAATATATCACCGAACATCCAGAAAGAAATTTATCATAATCAGGGAAATTATTGGAAAATATCAGCAAGCACAAACTTGGACCTGAAAAGCTCAGAAATATCGGCAACCTGAAAAACTCATAAAAATCAAGAGAAATCAAAGATATTTGCAACATTGATGCATACCCCAAATGAGTAGGGAGGCTCAGATTTGGTGCAGCTTAACTCAAGACAAAGAGGCAACATGATGGCCTCCCAAATAAAGCAGACATGTTGGCTCTTTTTGTCTATGTTGGAAGGGGAAGACCACATACCTCTGTTATGACCCAGCAATGCAATGCTGTATGATGTGCCTTTTATGTGCATTAATGAAATATAGGATGCATTTTTTCCAAAAAACAAATGCTATCTTCATCCACATCTATTAGGTGTCAAGACATTGTCAGATTGAAATTTTAATACCCATGTGACCAAAAGAATGAGAATCGTCACCATTCCAATAAAGTAAAATCCTGTAAACTCATTGGGAAATGCATACAATGTGAAGTACAGTAAAACATGGAATAAAAGGTATGCAGTGTATTCTCATTGGCATGAACATGACAACTCTAAGTAGAGATTGGAACATCAAGAGTACACACATTTTATCATTTATTAATTGACATACAGGATGGTAGGAATCAAGAGCATAACTCCCAGAAGTTTCACTTTTTCCACTATCAATTTACATATTTCAATTTTGACACTACTTAAATGTGTTTAAAGACGAAACAAGCCAAACTTTCCAGCTTCTTCAATGATGGAAAAAAGATTCTTGTGGAAAGTCATTCTTTTCTAAAAGCTCCAAGCATTGATTTATCATCCAGTAGAACAGAAAAAATACTTGGCAGCTTTCATTGGAAAAGAAAGGTTCTTATAATTTACAGATACAACTTCGATGAGTCAAGTTCAACTTGTTAGTGGAAAGCTCAACTATAATGCATTTCTTGCATGTAAACTACCAACATTTTTCTCTAACATGTTACAGATAATATTGGAATTTTCCTGGGGGGTATGGAAAGAAAAATATGGAGAGTTGCTTGCACAATATCTTCAATTGGCTTGCCATTCTACTCCCTTCATTTAGTTGAGAGAGGGCTAACAACCCAACCCGCTATAGAGCGCTGTTTACGAGGCCGTAAGGGTCTATGAGAACCACTTTGTAGACGTTCAAGCACAGAATAAGTGATAGAGTCAGGAGTTACGCCCTGTTGCTTTAGCTGCTCGTAAAGATTCAGGGCTTCATTTGACTTTCCATCTTTTTCAAGGCAGTCAAGGAGAATGTTATAGGTGACAATATTTGGGGAACAACCTTTCTCCGACATCTCTTCAAACAAAGCATAGGCCATCTCCACCCGACCTAATTTGCCAAAACATTCTATAAGCGTGCTGTACGTGACAACATCTGGATTCAAGCCTTTTTCCTGCATCTCCTTGAAACGAAAATGGGCTTCATCTAACTCACTGTTTTTTCCGAGACAATTAATCAGAGTGTTGTACGTAACAACATCAGGCTTGCATGCCCCTTCATCCATTTCATTGAACAGCTTGCAAGCCCCATCCACGTCACCTGCTCTACCAAAGCTTGATATCAAAATATTATATGTCAATATATCTGGAAGAGGACCAGTCGATTTCATTTGTTCGTAAAGACTATAAATCAAGGATATCTGTTTTGTTTTGCCAAGGGCTGAAAATACAATATTGTACATGGCACTATCAATTTCCAAATCAGACTCGCACATCTTGTCGAACAGGTCAATAGCCTCTTTTATTTGACCTGCATTACAAAGGTTATCCAACATTGCAACATAAGCATTTCTATCAGCTTTATATCCATCATCCCACATTGTACGGAACAATTTATGGGCCTCTGAAAAATGCCCCAACTCACTGATCGTTCTAATTAGAAACCCATAGATTGACCTATTCATAAAACACTTTGCTAATTTTACAACTTGATCTATCTTGTCCAGACGACCTTCTGCTGCCAAACCATCTAGGAGAACAGAATATGTGAACTGGTTAGGGCAACAACCCTTGTTAATCATATTGTCAAAGATTGAAATAGCTTTGTCAACCCTATGATGTTTACAAAGGGCGTGAATAATGGTATTGTATGCAACCAAATTTGGAGTGCACCCATTTGCAATCATCTCATCAAAAATCACAAGGAATTCATCCACTCGTCCTTTCATCCCCAGCATGCGAATAAGGATTGTATATGTATATTCATCTGGCAGGCAGTGGCGCTTCTTCATTTCCATAAAGAGCTTGAACGCATTTTCAACCTGGCAGAATGTTTTTTCCTCAGATTATCAGCAGATATGTGTTTAGCCCAAATTGTCTCTTGACTTGAAGAATATGAAAGTGAAGAAAAAAACAAGAGCATGAGAAAATTAAAATTTCGGAAGGTCCATGAGAACACCCAGTGGGTTAGCTCATCATTTACTATCGCACATTCCTATACTGAAGAAACCAGTCATTTTCAATGATAGCATAAAACCTATGACTAAATATAAGCCAGATGAAATTAAACAATATAAATAAGAACTTTCATCTCCAAATAATAGTTCTAGGTAAGCAGAAAGATGGCCCACAAGAATATTAAAGACAGTATGCATGGGGAACAAAGATCTGTTCCATAATAAGTTAAGATCAGCAATAAGGATCCATATGTATATACCTCAACCACATTTATTATTATTTATAATATAGAACCAAGCAACACATACAAATAAAATTCATTTTATCGCACACCTGAGACCAAAAGGCCTATGGACTCAAAACCATGACAGAATGACTATATTAAACAACATCTAGTTTTTCTTTAGATAGGAGATTTGGTACTCAAACGAGGGGGCCAGGGATTACATTGATGCTGCAATGTTTGGTATTTAAAAATCTTTTATTCATTCAGAGAAATCATTAAAATCAAATCTTAAATTAGAGCCATTACAAATTACTACTGGATATATCTCCTATGAAAATTATAATAGACTACAATGCCAATAAGAAGCATACAAAAGGCAGCTGCCTGAAATCCCTGCTCAAAGGCAGCACCATCACAATAGCCAACAAACAACCAATCTTCACAGATGTGTGACAAAGAACAACAAATATTACATAAATTATGAAGACCAAGTATGCTATCTAATGAAGGAATATCCAAGCATGTACCCACTCATCAGACGAGAGGAATAAGCCATAGGTTAAATCTAAAAAATCTGCATCTTGCAGAAACAAAGAATATGAACCTAAAAACTATTCCATAAATTTACAAGTTAATGATAACACATACTCGGCGCAATGGGTAACACAAATATCAAAAAACAAGTAGAATATGTGATGGATGCAACCATAAAGTTTAAACGCAAGGTCTCTGTACCCTCCCAAGTAGATGCAGAGCTTAGGTATCCATCAACAGGTTCAATCAGTTGAACTTCAAAAAGATATAAGAGGCAATGCTATCAGAAAACATTATTCATGAACAGCACAACAAGAAAAAAAAAACATGCACATTGCATACAACTTCAAGCAAGTAGAACAATCAGGGTCACTTCAAGAAGGCCTCCACAACTCAAGAAAGCCACCATATAAACAACAGGATTCTAAATAATAAATATAAAAGATACTTGTGGAAGGAGCATACCTGCAGTGTCAAGACACGTGAGATCGAAGGAAAGTTACAAAAGGAATATCGCATGAATCAAGTCCGTAAATATCATACTTCAAAGGGAAAAACACCATTGATGGAAATCCTACTTCTAGATGTTGGAAATAATAAGAATATACTAAAGCATAAACTGGATGTTGTATTAATGATTGCATCTTTGCATTTCCACAGTTCCTTAACCTGGGACTTGGTCATGTTTTAACTGATCAAAACAACTCTAAGCCTAGCCCTAATCGGTCAACTTATGTTAGATGACTAGTAACCCTGTTGATCTGACCAAGAAGAAAACCATATTCAATTGACCTCACAAGGACTGGCCAACTATATCCCTAACTAGTTTACGTAAACTATACCAGCAATCCCTAATCTTAATAATCAATATAACATAAAATCCATGGGTGTTCCTTTTACTAAGAACATATGGAAAGCTCCAACACAAGAAAATTGAAACTGCAAATATTGTTAGGATATTTAGACAAGCTAGTTAAGATCAACTTGGTCCAATGTGTCTTTCGATGAAAGTGTGTTTCTTTAGTATGCATTTTTAGTTATGTAATCCGATGGTCATGATATGTTCTAGACATAAAGTGATCCAACAGTTCATATTCTCCTTGATACTAACAGCTATATCGATATCTGGCTTAAAACCCGATTGGTCCATGATTTCAATTTAAAGAGCATGGAGGGTCATTTGTTGAAGATCGATTGTGAGAAACTCTCATATACAATATTGTTTTTTGCATTAATATATTGTCTCAAGTGGCCACGTTGGCTAGGGCTGTGGGTTGTTTCCCTCTTTGAGAGTTTTAACCACATAAAACACTGGTGTACCGATCTTTGATCTGTTTGTTTGAGAAATTGCTTAAGGTGTTCGACCTATGTGGAAATAGTCTATTTTGTCGAACATGGTATCAAAGCAACCTCATTGTGCATTTATCACCACGTGGGCCAACCTCTACTTGCCACATGGCACTTTGGTTACCTTTTATTCCTTTCTTAAAAAGGGCATAACTTTGACATCCGAAGTCCTTTTTCAGTGCCATTTTTTTCTAAACTGCTTATTTTTTCGAGAGCTTTCCATCTAGATAGTCAATTTCTTCGTTTAAAGCCTTATCTACATATTTTAATATGACTAGTCCAAGTGATCTTTTGCTTACCAGTACCAACTACTTCTCATGGAAATCCCATATGGAGGATGTACTACAAAGTAAAGGACTTTACCGAGTTGCCTTGGGAAAAGAAAAATCCCCCACTGATGCCACAAAGAAATCCAAATGGGATAACAAAAATGACGAAGCATGTGGATTAATCGAAATGTCCATCTTTAGCGTTTTAACTTTTATGGTTTCACCTTCAAGGAATTGATGATCCAGATGAAGCTTAGGAAAAAATGGAAGCCGTATTTGGTAAACACAATGAGATTCAAGCCCACCAACATGAAAAACAATTAATTTCTTTAGATCCCAATGATTTCTCTTGCATTGAATATTATCTATCCAAGTTCAAAACACTTAGAATTTTAATAAAGATTATAAAATAGAAGTGAAGGATGATTGATGTATATATGTTCTTCTTGCTACGCTTGGTAGTGCATATTATGTTTTTGTATCTACTTTTCACTCCACCAAAGAAGCTCTAGGGGTTGCTTACACACCACCCTCTCTCGAGTCTTCTTGTGATTCTTTAATTAGAGAGCAAGATAAGCTCTTGCATTTTAGAGTGATCAGCACTGTAGGTACATCCAACAAAGTCGTAGTCGCCCATCAGAAGGATAAATCCAAGCATCCAAAGAAGCAACATTCTCGCAACAACAAGCAAAACAAGGGTTCCAGACCCTTTCAACTAGCTTCTACCCCCAATGGTGACAAAGGACCAAAATCAAAAAGTAAGAAGACTAACAGACATTGCAAATTTTGTGGGAAAGATGGTATCTAGAGTCTAAAGGTTTTAGAAATATGGAGACCTTAGAAGCAGAAATGAAGAAGCACAACATCAATCTCGATTCTTATTCTTCCAACTCTTCTTCTCATGGACTTGCACTTTCTGCTTCTGGTTTTTCATTCAATGCCACATCTACTTCTTCTTCTAATGAGTGGCTTATTGATTCTGGAGCATCTTATCATATGGCTAAGGATAAAGCCATTTTTTCTTCTCTTAATGAATGTAAAACCAAACAAATATTTCTCGGTGATGATAGATCTCTTAGTGTTATAGGGTCTAGAATAGTTCAACTAAAAGATGGTCATTTTAATAATGTATTATGTGTTCCAAGTCTCTCCTGCAATCTTTTATCAGTATATCAAATCATTCATTCAGGTGCAGGTAAAACGATGGAGTTTTCACCTCACCAGATTGTAATCAAGAATTTAAATGATCCTAAGCATGTTCTAGCAACTGGAATTGTTGATGATATTACCAAGTTGTACAAATTTGACAACTTTGGGTTATCATCTTTTTCCATCAATTTTTATTGCTCATAGCGATGACTTGAGCAAACTTTGGCATGAGCGGTTTGGTCATCTAAACTATCGCTCATTGCAATAGTTATGTAATCACAATATGGTAACTAGTATTCCTCTAATTTCTTGCAGAGATAGTGCTTGTGCCAGTTGTGCTCTCGACAAACATCATTAGGACAGTTTTGACAAACGTGCCTCTTGGCACGCCTCGACCCCCTTGCACCTTGTTCATAGTGATTTTTGTGGTCTAGTTCCTTCTCCTTTCTCTGGGTGCAAGTACTTCTTAACTTTCATTGATGACTTCTCCAAACGCACTTGGGTTTATTTCTTAAAACTTAAGAATGAAGTTTTTGACATGTTTTTGGCCTACAAGGCCCTTGTAGAAAAACAATCTAGACATCAACTACAGAGGTTAAGAACAAATAATGGAGGCAAATATGTTAAACAAATTTACAACTTACTGCACTACACAGGTCATTCAGATGCAACATACTATTCCATATACACCACAATAAAATGGTGTTGCTAAGAGAAAGAATTGCACATTAAAGGAAATGGAAAATTGTATGATCCAATCTAAGGGATTAAGTCTTCATTTTTGGGTAGAAGACATTAATTGTGCCAATTACATAGTAAATCACACTCACAAAAGATTTAAAAAATATAACACTGAAAGAAGCATGAAGTAAAATTAAACTAGATGTAAGCCACTTTTGTGTGTTTGGTAGTGCAACATGGGCTCACATTCTTGATGATGAGAAAAGGAAAGCAATATAGTCTAAATGTGAGAAGTGCATTTTTGTTGGATATTCTAAAGATGTATAAGGTTATAGACTTCTTCAACCTCATTCCAATGAAATTATTATTAGGAGAGATGTTAAGTTTGACGAAAATATCTAGGCCTACGAGCCTAATTCGGGATTTGTGCCATCTTTGGCCTACGAGCCATCTTAGGCGTCTGTGCCATCTTTTCTTCACAACTTTTTTATTAGCAATCCTATTCTGGTTTCTTCTTTAGATGATGACAGTGAGGACGAAAATCTACCTCCACTTGCTCACTTTCCTCAGTTGGGTCCATAAAACATGAACCTGCACCAGCACTACAACTTCCTAGATGGGTCCATACAATGCGAGACGCAGCTAGTGATCTTGTCGATGATCCTACATATCAACATCGTACATGTTTACAGCTCCAATGAGCTTCCTCTCTTTTGGCTAAAGTTTCTGAGACTCATGATCTAGAAACATTTGCAGAAGCTTTTGGCCATCCAGATTGGGGCACAACAATGAATGAAGAGTATCGTTCCTCAATGGTGAATGATATTTGGGATATTGTACCTCTTCTGAAAAGAAGTAAAATTGCCAATGGGTGTATAGAATTAAGTATGCATCAGATGGAAGTGTTGAAAGACATAAGGCCCGGTTAGTTGCCAATGGATTTTCTCAAGTTGAATGAATTGACTACAATGAAACCTTTTCCCCCATAGCCAAAACGAATTCCATCCGCCTTGTTCTAGCCCTTACTGCCTCACATAAATGGGGGTCCATCAAATGGATGTTAAATCCACCTTCTTGCATGGGGATTTGCAAGAAGAAATTTACATGGAACAACCTCCTAGCTATGTTTAGAATAAATCCAACCTTGTTTTTTGCCTTAAGAAATCTCTCTATGGTATTAAGCAAGCTCCTCGGGCTTGGTATGCTAAAATGGATAGCTATCTTCTTGACGCCGGCTTTTCTAGATGCCATTTTGATCCCAATGTCTATACCAAGAAAGTAGGAAACCATCTCATAATACTTGTTCTTTATGTTGATGACCTTATTCTTATTGGTAGTGACCCCAAACTTTTAAACAATGTGAAATCCAGCCTTAAGAAGAAATTTGAAATGCCAGGCCTAGGTTATTTGCATTATTTCCTAACCCTCCAAGTATTGTAAACCAAGGAAGGAATTTCCCTTTCCCAATCTAAGTATGCATGTGACCTTCTTCACCACTTTCACATAGAAGATTGTAAACCAACCCCATCTCCCTTCCAATCTAGAGTCAAACTTGCTACCACCTGTACTACAACCGAAGTAGATGTCACTTTGTATCGTCAATTAGTTGGTAGCCTCTTATATTTGACTCATACCCATCCTGATATTTCTTTGTTGTTCGTCTTGTTGTTCAATATACACAAACACCCAATGAGATTCATTGGAAAGCAGCAAAAAGGATACTTCGGTATATCTAGGTTACATTTTAGTTTGGGATACATTACAGTTCAGGGGGGATTACTATGTTTGTTGGTTCTACTGATTAGGATTGAGCTGGCGACCCTGACGATCGAAATTCTACTGCAGGTTATGTTTTCAATCTTGGTTCCAGACCTATCACTTGGCCTTGTAAGAAGCAACAAGCTCTTGCTCTTTCTTCAGCAGAAACAGAGTACCAAGCAGTGGTTAATGCAAGTCAAGAAGCCTTGTGGCTTCAACAGATCCTTTCAGAGTTTGGATTCTAGCAACAGCATCTGACCACTCTCTAGTGCGACAATCAAAGTGCCATCATGCTCACCAAAGATCTAGTTCAACATCAACGCAGCAAACACAATGAGCTACACATGCACTTCATCAGAAATCATATTCAAGATCACAGTTCTCGAAGTGGTCTTTTTCCGTATAGATGATCAAGTTGCAAACATTTTCACAAAGTCTCTTACAAAAGCAAAGTTTTCCAAACTTCAATCTATGTTAGGAGTTCAGGAAGTTATCATTAAAGGGGGATAGGCTCTAATGCCTCCTTCCTTATCCTATTGTGTCACTTTTGTAAATCCTTCAATCCTATCCCAAGTTGTTCTTAAGGGGGGTTGTTAGAATATTACACGAAGGAGTTAATTAAGATTGACTTGGTCTAATGTGTCCTTAGGTAAAAGTGTGTTTCTTTAGTATGCATTTGTAGTTATGTAATCCAACGATCACGATATGTTCTAGACATAAAGTGATCTGACGGTTCATATTCTCCTCGATACTAACAACTATATCGATTCATGGCTTAACACCCAATTGGTCCATGATCTCTATTTAAAAAGCATGGAGGGTCATTTGTTGAAGATTGATTGAGAGAAACTTGTATGTATAATAGTTTTTTTTTGCATAAATATATTGCTTCAAGTGGTCGGGTTGGCTGGGGTCATGAACTAGTTCCCTCCTTGAGGGTTTTAACCACATAAAACATTGGTGTACTAATCTTTGATCTATTTGTGTGAATGGTTTCTTAAGGTGTTCAACCTGTGTGGAAATACCCTATTTTGTCGAACAAATATGCCCATTGTCAGGGGGGTCCACTACCAAATGTAGTCAACTTGACCTTGTCAACATATAGGTCTATAAGAATGTCGGTTGGCTAGTCAACATAGTTAAGTTGGAGTTGATGAGAATTTTGGTGCACAAATTAATGATACTTGTGCAAATGACTACATCCCAAAGTGCACAAATAATCGCAACAGTAAAGGAAAAGCTAGAGAGTTTTCCTCCACTTTGGAAAGGATCAATACACTGTAAAAAGATTTTTTCTTTTTAAATTATGTGCTCAAAGTCGTTTAGGGAGATGTGAAATAATCTTTTATGTAAATGAGAAAGAGAACTCATGTGAGAACTGAAGATGTGATCCACCACATAGGAAGAAGATAGTACAAAAATAAAGGCATTTAGACAAATAAGATAGAACTGGAGGACAGGGATAGCAAATATCTATCTATTCAGAGCATACTCCCAAAGGCAAGTCAACCCAAAATATTGGGAACTTCCTTTTGATTATTATAGGAGGAGACATAGTACATTATCAAAATATTATATCAAGAAAACTTTACAAAGCCCAAAGAAGGATCTATCTCCAAGTCTTCATCTCCAAAACAAAACTCAGAATAACTTGACTGAGGCTAGTGCTAGGTACTTCGGGATCCATTCTTCTAAAAGAAGATGTGTTGTGGAAGCATCCCCTCCTATTGTTGTTGCTAATTGGCTTTAAATATTGGAAATCAAGTAGTCACAAGTGATTGTAATTGTCCCAACTGCTACTTGGGATACGGCCAATTGTAACTTGTGTCTATGTGTTGAATAGTTGTTGTTGGGCAATTGTCCTCTAACAAAGTTGAAATTCCCTCTAACTATCCCTGCATGCGCCTTTGCAACTTCTTCTACGACGCGATCAACAACATTCACCATGACAAGGGGAAAGTCTTTTACTGGTGAGAGCTTCCAAGTATGGTTGGAAGTTCTCAAATCTTTGAAGAGTTACTATTACACCTCTTACGCTTTTTCTTTAATGTACTTTAGCAATATTATGTGTAATGGGTGGTCCACTAATGTACACGTGGCAAATTTTGGTTGGATAGATGTAAGTGTTGAGCCTATGGAAATCTATCACTAATTGGACCATGGACACATGGCACCTTGTTATTAGGGAAAGGTTGTTGACAAGTCACTTGAATCTTCATATCCCTCAACCTCTCGATTCTCTGCCCTCCAAGGCTAACATGTAGGGTTGGACCCACCTAGGAAGACAACAAAGGAGCAAAGGGATTGAGGATCCAAGATCTTGTTTTACTCCTTCAAAACCCCGCCTTTCCAAATGGGTGGCGTTGCTGCCTTTATACACACCTAGGTAACATGGAAGAAATCTTCAATCCACTTGGTGTGTCATTGGGGGCAAGTTAGAGTTAAGGTGTTGTCACCTAATCCCCAACTCCTCCGTCTAGGCCAACTCCTAGCGAAGCCAAGGGGGGTAGTCCCTAAAGAAAATAATCTAAGGCTTGAACTAATCTAAGTACAAGAGATTTTCATCAAATTTAACATCTCTTCTAATAATAATTTCATTAGAATGAGATTGAATAAGTCTGTAACCTTTGACATCTTCAGAATAACCAACAAAAATACACTTCTCACTTTTAGGTTGTAAAGCTTTCCGTTTCTCATCAGGAATGTGAGCCCATGCTACACTGCGAAATACACGGAAGTAGCTTACATCTGGCTTAATTTTATTCCATGCTTCTTTCGGTGTTATATTTTTTAGAGCCTTGTGGAAGTGCGATTTACTATGTAATTTGCACAGTTAATGGCTTCCACCCAATAATTAAGACTTAATCCCTTAGATTGGATCATACAATTAGCCATTTCTTTTAATGTGCGATTTTTTCTCTCAACAACACCATTTTGTTGTGGTGTATATGGAATAGTGTGTTGTATTTGGATGCTCTGTGCAGTGCAGTAACCTGTATAATTGTTGTGCACATATTCGCCTCCATTATCTATTCTTAACCTTTGAAGTTGATGACCGGATTGTTTTTCTACAAGGGCCTTGTAGGCCAAAAACTTGTCAAACACTTCGCTCTTAAGCTTTAAGAAGTAAACCCAAGTGTGTCTGGAAAAGTCATCAATGAAAGTTAACAAATACTTACACCCAAAAAGAAGAAAGTGGACGGCACAAGTCACTGTGAACAAGCTACAAAGGGGTCGAGGCATGCCAAGAGGCACATTTGTCAAAATTGTCCCGATGATGTTTGTCGAGAACACAACCGCCACAAACACCATCTCTACAAGAAACAAGAGGAAGACCAATCACCATATGTTAATTGCATAGTTGTTGCAATGAGTGATAGTTTAGATGACCAAACTGGTCATGCCAAAGTTTGCTCAAGTCATCGCTATGAGCAACAAAAACTAATGGAAAAGATGATGACCCAAAGTTGTCAAACTTGTACAACTTGGTAATATCATCAGCAATTCCAATTGCAAGAACATGATTAGGATCTTTTAGATCCTTGATTATAACTTGGTGAAGTGAAAACTCTACGGTTTTACCTTCACCTGAATCAATGATCTGATATACTAATAGAAGGTTGCAGGAAAGACTTGGAACACATAATACATCATTAAAATGACCATTATCTACCTGAACTTTTCCAGACCCTACAACACTAAGAGATCTATAATCACCAATGAATATTTTATTGGTGTTACATTCATTTAGAGCAAAAAATATGGCTTTATCCTTAGCCATATGATAAGATTCTCCAGAATCAATAAGCCACTCATCAGAAGAAGTAGAAGTTGCATTAAAGGAGAAACGGGAAGCAAAAAGTGCATGTCCATGAGAAGAAGAGTTAGAAGAAGAAGAATCAATATTGATGTTGTGCTTCTTCATCGTTGCTTCTAAAGCTTCCATCTTCTTAAAACATTTGGACTCCACATGATCATCTTTCCCACAAAAGTTGCAATTTTTGTCAATCTTCTTATTTTTAGGTTTCACTCTTTTGTCACCATTAGGAGCAGAAGAAAGCGGAGAGGGTTTGGGACACTTGTTTTTTTGTTGTTGTGACGAGGATGTTGCTTCTTGGGATTCTTGGATTTATCTTTTTGTTGGGCCACTAAGGCTTTGTTGGAGGTACCTGCAATGTTGATCACTCCAAGTTGCAAAAGCTTATCTTGCTCTCTAAGCAAAGCATCACAAAAGGACTCAAGAGTGGGTTTTTGATAAGTCATCCCTAGAGTTTCTCTGGTCACAGAAAAGGTAGATACAAACATTGAATATGCACAACCAAGCTTAGCAAGATTAATATATATGCAACGCTCATCGTCCAAATCTATTTTACACTCTTTACATAAAATTCTAAGTGTTTTGAACTTAGATAAATAGTCTTCAATGCAAGGAAAATCATTTGGACTAAAAGTCATTATCTGATTTTCTATCTGGTGGGATCGATAATATTGTGTTTACCAAACATAGCTTCAAGCTTTTCCCAAGCTTTATCCGGGTCATCAATTCCTTGAAGGTGAAGCCTTAAATCAAGAGAGATGGACATTCTGATCAGTCCTCGTGCTTCATCATTCTTATTATCCCATTTGGATTTCTGGGAGCTAGTTCTTTTCCCAAGGTAATCCAGTACAGTCCTTTACTTCTTAATACATCCTCCATATGGGATTTCTATGAGAAGTAGTTGGTACTAGTGAGCAAAAGTTCACTGGGAGAATCCATATTAAATATGCAGAAAATATGGATTTTAAAGTTGAAAATAATGGTCTTGATGGAAAGCTCTAGAAAAAATAGGTTGTTTCAAAAATACGGCATTGAAAATGGACTTCGGATGTGAAAGTTATTCCCTTTTGAAAAAAGATATAAACAGTAACCAAAGAGCCACATGGCAAGTAGAAGTTGGTCTACATGGTGATGCCCCTCTTTCTAATAACCTCACTTTTACAAATAAGTTGTTTATGAAGTGACCCACAGTTAGAAATTTAAGGGCAAACTAGAAAGAAAAATATCCTTTTAAAATTTTATTTACTACAGTGGTTTTAGATCAGCAATATATTCAAAAAAATTGATGTAAACAAATAACAGAAATAGTACAATGGATCTGAACATTAAAACAAAACATATATGAACATTAACTTAACACAAACAAAGAACAGATCTGAACATTACATTAGCAAGAAAATCAAGGAATAGATTTACCTGATTAGCTTGTTGTTGTCCTCTTTTCTGTATGCTCAAAAAAAGCTATAATGGTCATGGATCAAACCCTCAGGGGTAGATCTCATCATGATCTTTGTGGACAGTTTTTCCAAGAAGAACTTCAGGTAGATAACATAAAACCAATCAGCACACCACTCATCAAGTACAGGGCTGAATCAAAGACAATTGTCCAAACTAGAGGCTGAAAAGAAGCCACTAGCAGCCTAACAAAATTATGTCCAAGAAGAGGGATTGCTACAGAAATAGGCAGAATTTGGTAGAAGATTTAGGGTTGTCTCAATAAACCCTAAAGGCTGTAGACTAGGTACCATGCACAAGTGACAGTAGCAGCACAAATATATCAGCAGCAGACTAGAAAAGACACAGCAGCAGCAATTGGTGGCACCAACAGCAGCATAAGGAGCAAAAAACACCAACAAAGAAGGTGGCGGCAGGCTGGAGAGGAGAAGAGGAGGGGGCCGCAGTCCTAAAACAGCAAGAGGACTGCCCAAGAGGATAGCCGCACCTCTAAACCAGACCAAGGAGGCAGCCGCAGCAATAAACCAACAACCAAGGAGAGAGGTCGCACCACTAGACAGCAAGAGGATTGTCCAAAGGGCCACACCACTAGGCAGCAAGAGAACAAGGGATCCAAGGAGGCCGCACCTTAACTGAAACAAGGAGGGGTTGCAACAAAAACCAGAACCAAGGAGGTTGCACCCTACACAGCAAGAGAAAACTGATCCAAAGGAGGATCAATCAGAACAAGAGAGTCGCAGCAAATTTCAGACCAAGCATAGTTTTGGAGGAATAAGAATGAGTGAGTGAGAGAGGGGGAGAGGTCTCCTTTTATAGTTTAGGTAGTAGGTTAGGGTTAACTAAACTAACCCTATCTTTAGGGTTAAATTAAAACCCAACAATAAAACAAATTAAAATTAGTAGTATTTTAATCATAAAATATTAATTAGAAAGTCAACAAATCAAGGTGACTAGAAAAGACCAACACCACATAAACATCAAGAAGGACATGACTCAAGCAAGGGGATGCAATAGTAACAAGACAAAGTCAAAGCGGGGTTCTTCTTCAATGGAAAAATGTCCACTTAAGTCTCATGATAACTTATAAGCTTTTATCATCCCAGCATAAGAGGAAGGTCAAAGATGTGATCATGTCATTCTTCTTAACTGCTCCTAGGTCTCATGGACCATCCGGGGAGAGAAGAAGATCACACATCATCTCATCTTGGTACTTAACCAAGAACTGCCTAGTGACCAGGATACTCCAGAACGTGTCTGGGGGCCCTAGATCACCACTAGGGTCTTATCCACCAAGGTATACAACCAAGGATCAATCCAAACACCGAGCAAGGATTCCCTGGACCACATCCAGGGGCCCTAGAACACATCTAGGGACTTACATCATCAAACTGCTTGGTCCTTGACCAAGAAGCCCAGCAATACACTGGGGGCCCTCACTAGGGTCGTTTGCCATGGCTCTAACTACTTAGTCCCAGAACAAGAACCCCAGGAGTGTACCGGGGGCCCTAGATCTCAACTAGGATCTTTGTCATCCTCCCAGAGAATGGCTCTTACAGCTACTTAATTTTAACACCCACTTTTATAAAATAAGCAGGGATCACTTTTACAATTAAGTTACTTTATAAATGAAAGTTGCATACAAAATAAATAACTTAAAATAAAATATTAAAACTACTTATAGTGATTCACTTTTATAATGGAAACCTTTTCGAGTGAAATGAAAGGCATTCCTAACTAATATAAGCACTCCAGACGCAATGAAACGGTCCTCTCAACCCAAAAATGTATGAAAATAGCAGAAACCAAAGATGTGGCAACACGGCTTCACGATCTCCATCTACAATGGGAGTGGCTCTTCAAATGCGCTATGATACCATGTTCGACAAAACTAGTATTCCAACAAAGGACGAACACCTTCAGTAACCACTTACACAACCAAATCAAAGATCAACACACCGATGTTTTTACGTGATAAAACCCCCGTGGGGAAATATCCACATTCACAACCAACGTAGCCACTTGAAGCAATTTATTAATGCAAAAGAAAAATATTGCAGAGAGATTTACAAGAGAGTTTCTCACAATTGATCATCGGCAAATGATCCTCCATGCTCTTTAAATAGAGATCATGGACCAATCGGGTGCTAAGCCACGGATCAATGTAGTCGTTAAGATCAAAGAGAATATGATCCATCAGATCACTCTATGTCGAGAACATATCATGATCATCGGATTACCTAACTACAAATGCATACTAATGCATACTAAAGAAACACACTTTTATCTAACAACACATTAGACCAAGTTGAACTTAACTAACTCCTAAGTGTCTAAATATCCTAACA
>JZKD02S2164087.1:0-14696 GCA_000966675.3 Picea glauca
ATATATAGATAAAATAGTCAACTAGCCGTTAACACCGACCAATGAGATAGGCAAAATTTGCGTCGCTATTGCCACAAAAGTTAGTCGCTATAGCGACGAAAATCCTGACTAGATTTAAATAAGATTTTCGTTGATATTGTGACGAACTTTCATGGAAATATCGACGAAAATCCCGCCCTATTTAAAAAAATATAAAACTAGTTGAAGCGTGGAAAATTTTCGTGGAATAATCCGCCCATATGTAGTAGTGAAAGAGATAGAGTTATTGGAGGAAGAGATGAGAAATCAAAACAACCTAAGTGCATATAAAAATGTTTCAATTATTAATAGCTTGGTTGGATTCATGCACAATTGCAAATGTGTCCTATTTGGGGTCACAAATATGGAATTTAAAGCACAATTGCAACCATCAAGTGAAGACTGAGTGTCTAGAACATAGTAAGAGGATGTCCCTATTATTCTAGATGATTTCAAATGTCCTATCTCACCTGATTTAATGAGATAACAAATCATTGTTTCTACTGGGAAAACATATGATCTATCATCCATTATCAGGTGGTTTGAGGAAGGACACTCTACTTGCCCGAAGAATGGCTAGGAGATTTTTCACATGAATCTTATTCCAAACCACTCTCTTCGCAACCTTATTATCCCATTTTGTTTTAGGCATAGACTCAATAGTCCAACACTGTATCCAAATCAATCTAGATTGCTAGGTTGTTTTTTGACAAGAAGGTAATTATGATGACAAATCATAGTGGCAAAATTCAAGGAAACTCAACCATTTCCACATTTAAAGGCTATCAATCCCAGATCCTGAGGCAACGGTTGAGGGTAATCCCATTTTTCAAGGAAATAAATCAGTAGCCAAAGTTATGTTGGTAACCAACTTCTAGAAAGAGATTCCAGGAAGATTTTAGTTGAGCATATGACAGATCAATCCCGGACTATCGGGCACTATATCAACTTCATATAATTAATTAAGCAATCAAATGATGAGAGGGTAATGCAGGCTTCCAGGTGGCAGATTTTAAGAGGATAAAGGTCACATATTTTGAGGCATAAAATCAACATGCTATCCGAGTCTGTAATATTTATGTCACATGTATAACAGTTGGTAGTGCCAAACAACATCCAAGGTGGCACTCTGTCCCATAATTTTGGAGCATTTTCAAGGTCTAAAGTCAAAATTTTGCAGTGGCTCGAGACACCTAGCAACAGTTCTGGATTTTATTTCAACAACTTTCAACATCCTCAACAGCTGGAGAGAACTATGGCAACCAATTTTAGATGTATTTTAATTGATTCTCTTTCCAATAAATGAGGAATATATTGTTGTTATTTGGGTTATTTTAAAAAAATACTTTGTAATTAGAAAGGGGGGACAACCCGAGAGCCTTTTGGGCTGGGTATGTAAATGTAGATTTTTCAATGAAAATATTGGACAAAACCACAGAGATTCTAGACCTTGTTATGTCAAATCATGTCTTTTTCTTGTGTTGTTGTTTATGACATTCACATTCATACTTTTCCTTCTGTTCATTCATTCATTTTTTCATCTTGTAATGGCTACAATTCAGTGAGACTTATGCAGTGGCGAATTTAAGAGCATCCCCTTAAGTGTAGTTTTTCCTCTGTTTTGTTGTGAGCAAAACAAGACCTGCATCTTAATTGTTTTGCCTAATTTACAAGTTTTATTTGTTCATAGTTTTTCCTCTGTATTGCTATGAGTGAGACAATACCTATGTTTAGATATTTGAAATTTGTGTCATTTCTTCTGCTGAAGGGAAGGTAAGATTTATCCTTGTTAGATATTTGGCTTTGTGTTTCGGTTTTGTTTATCTCACTTCTTCTATCCATCCTCGGGATTTTAAATGGAGTTAGCATACGAGGTCATGCCTCTTTATTTATGATTTGTAATGATTGAAAGACTCATTCAAACATAGTTCTAGAAGCCTCCAAAAACTGATCAATCAACAATTATTATTTTCTTCAATTGGCTCTATTACAACCTAGAGTCAACTCTTGCGACAACATTTTTTGGCGCCGTTGCTGGGGACGGTTTTGAAGGTCTCTATCTTCCCTGGGGTACGACAAAAGATTATATCTATTCCTTGATGGTGAACAAGGGATGGACATTCAAATGGCTGTGATCATTCACCTAGCGACTCCTTGGTTCGAAGACTCCACATGATTCATTGTCGACTCCACTAGTTCCAAGATGTCAAGTTCTTTCGTTGCTCGGATTGCTGTGAGTTTTTCTCCTTTGTATTTTACAAATGTTTTTGGTTTTCCAAACGTTGTTCAAGACATTAAAGTTTGGGAAGGAACCCTTCCTAATTTCAGAGAAGATGTGGGTGACAATCCTGCACAATACTTGTTTGAATTTTATAAGTTTATGGATAAATTGGATATATATCATGAAGACGTCCTCATGAAGATGTTTATGTTTTCATTGGGAGGAGACAACCGACTCTGGTAAAAATATCTATCCCCTTCCAGTATTTCCTCATTGAAAGAATTTCACACGGCTTTTCATAAACATTGCAAGAGAATCTATTGAACATAACTCCTTTTTGAATATTGCTGCAATATAACATTCATACAACAAGTTGATGAAGATGATCGTCATGGGAGAGGATTTTCTGATGAAGAATCAAAGCATAATAGCACTTGTGATCATATTCAAGAAGAAGATCAAGCCAAGCTCCATAAAGATGAAAATGAAATGTCGAAAGGCTTTCAAACAGATCAAGATCAGGTTTGCTGCAGAAATAAAGATAACAATGCATTTTATTATGAACAACTAGATTCAAATTCGTTCACACATGATTCTACCTTTAGTTCTTCTTCCCAAGAAAGTGACTTTCAGGATGATTTTGGTAACATTGATAATGCTGAAGATAGTTTGATTGAACAAAACGATGATGAAATTTTTGATCTAGATCTTTGTGAAGATCAACAACTTATTGAAGATCATATACAATCACCATTTGTTGGATTAGAACATGGTCATCTTGCTATTGTGAAAGTTTTGAAAGAAGATCCTTATCAATCTCATAATCAATTAGATGCCCTGAAATATGATGAACAACATGTTACCCAAAAGCCATTTCAGGAAGAGCTTCAAGATGATTGTGAGGATGGGAATAATTCAAATGTAATTGAAATTGTCTCGGATATAAATACTATTGTAAATCCTTATGAAGACCAGGCTGTAAATATTCATCCATTATTGCCAGAGCATCACAAAACAAAGATTTCTAAAAGTCAAGGTTCATAAATTTTATATAATCAACATGTTTATGATGTTTATGTTTATAATCAACATGTGATCTTGAAGTTAATGAGCAACAAATTATATCAATTTCTTCAGAAGGTGTTGTTCAACTGGAAACCAATCGACAACATCATGAAAATAATCAACTTGTGTATGATACTGATGAAGAAAATTATTGGACAGATGATGAAGAAGATAAGGAGGGGTTACTGGAGCAGTTGATCTCTCCTTCTTGTTTACCAACTGTTGAGCAACAGACTAATGAGCCTCAATGTGACATTCATGAGCCCCAATACGACATTCTTGAGCTAGATAAAGAAAATACTAGCAATGGAGAAAAGAAGCAGTTTCATTTTGATCCGTAGAAGGAGGTATGGGATGATTGCAAAAAATTTATATCTTTTCCTTTCTATGATCCAGTGGCAAATTATATGGAGTCAAAATGGGACATAAATTTTTTTATCTTCGATTTCTTAAGGGAAAAATTTCAAAGCTGTAAGTACCCGCTTCCAAGATATTTTTTCAAAATTGCAACCGCTGTTATCATTTTTGTGCTCAAGGATGGAAGCGTAATTAAATTTGTTAGTAAGATATTTGCTTGGATTCTTTGGAAATCTTCTTATACTTGAGCAGACCAGTGAAAATAGTTAGAGTAGGTACTGTATATAAATAAGCTCAGCTTCGAGCATTAGAATACAACTGTGGTTTTCAGTATGTTTTCAGTTCAATAGTTCGCTTCTCAATTTGGCATCCAGTATGGTTCCATTTTAAGGCATTATGAATCCATAACCCAATGGAGGCACTTGTGCAAAACCTCTTCAATTGCAAAGAATAAGTAGTTTTGATTTCAGAACAGGTACAGGTAAAATGACAAGGTTTAGAGTTTGACAAGGTTGATTTCAAGTCGCCCAATGGATGAAGGCACGTCGTCTACTGTTCTTGGCACTTTGTAGGAAAACACCATCCCTAGACGGAGCCCATGTTAGAACAAATATTGAAATTTCTAAACTTTGTGTCCCTCGCCAATTTTTTTTGTCGGTTGCACTAGCTTTTAATCCTTGCGTCCTTTGGCATAAGATTTTCTGCTGCAGTAAAACCTCTAAACCCTTCGCCATTTTCGCCAAGCTTCTCTATAGTCAAAATCTGAAATCCTTGCGTCGCCATTTGTGAAAATCTCAAATCCTTGCATCAAATTTTTTCCAAGTTCTCCTATCTGTCTTAGTTCGCAATTTGAAATGGACCTAAAAATGCCATGTTGTTAAACCAAACTGCAATTCTTTTTTAAATTGTATTATTTTATATACTTTTGAAATAATATTTATTTATTATTTTTAAAGGTTTGGTTAAAAAGGAAAAGGGTTTTACTTATCCAAACCCTAGTTCGTATGTATCTCTTCAAGTTATCATATAGCCAACTCATATTCACCAAGTATTTTTATGCAAAAAAAATAAATATTGGGCCAATTACCTCATGGGCCCAATCTCCAGTTAAAGCATCGAGCCAAGCACCTACAATACAACAAAAGTCATCCAAAACCGAGTGCCCAAGCACCACACATCAAGTCACATGGAATAGGAGCTCACGAGAGGGGCCCAAAAGGGGTGCACAACACGTCGAGACAAGTATGGAATAGGGCTATACATAAACGTCATATTCCTTGTTTACGCTGATGATATGGGATAATTACCATGGGTTTAAAATATAGTGCTAATGCACCATCTGTCCAAGCATCGATCCAACATTGAATGCATGCATTCCAAAGGCCAACACTGATGACCAAGCACTATGGCCACAAGGAAAGAGGAGAACATTTCATATTGACAGCGCTAGGGTGTCTGCTCCATGCTCTAGGATGCACATATGCAAGCTCGCTTTGAGTTTATTTTCCAGATGTTGAGATCAACTTTTGAATATTTAGAAAATAGCCAGAGATATGCCAACTTCCCATTCGAAGCTTATGTGTGCCCAACAGATGGGAAAATACAGAGGGGTGGCGATGGTCGATTGAAGACAAGTTGGTGCCAAATCGAATAGTAGGAGGAGGTCTATCTTGGCTGGTTCAGGAAACAAGTTTTAGAAATGCAACTAGCGGGGCTCATCCTTTAGGAGCACTTGTGATCGAGATTCATCAACTTGGGCTGTCTGGTTGGCAACAGATAGAATGTATAGCTGTTGAAAATGAGCTGCAGTGTTTGTAGGGGATCACTTGCATGTTTCTAACGTGGGAAACTCACGAGCAATGATTTTAAAATCTGGCGAAGCCATTCCTTTTTCTATGGATCACAAGACAAATAGAAGTGATGAACACCAGCGCATTGAGCAAGCTGGGCTGGAACATAGGAGGTGTGCTGGTTGTACCTTGTGCATTTGGTAACTGTTTACTAAAATGCTTTGTTGTTGCAGAACCCGAGATTTAGGAAGAAATTATTAAAGATAATGTCACCATCCATATCCAACGCAAATCAATGCCAGTCGGGAACTCTGTGTTACAATATAATGGATGTGCTCGTTTTACCTTCGACAATATCACTATTGTCACCTAACCATAGGCCGAAGCCACCCTTTGAGCACCTTAACCTTGACAAAGAATCATTCCAGAAGCAAACCCTAGGCTAGATAGCCAAACAAAGGCTAGCGAACCTTTCTCCAAGGATAGCACACCAAACAAGAGCTGATCAGATAGTCCAAACCATAACCAAGAGATAGTCCAAGCCAAAACCGAAATCTGCTAGCTGCAGCAGCTGCAACGACAACTCTCCTCCAAACTTACGCACAAATTGGGCAACTGTAGTGCGCACAAGTGTTGCTCTGCAATTCTGAGAATGCCTGCCAGAATGAAGACTGGCCTCCTGTATTTATACTAATTTTGGCTAATTGCCTGGGCCGACTTTTCATTCTGGGTGTCTATTTACTTAGTATATAATATTTCTTATGGTCGACTTCTTCTCTTGTAGGCTAATAACCTAATACAAATTATCCTCTTGAGTCGACTTGTCTTCTAGGGTTATTAGGCAACTCATTAGGGTTTCTTCTTGCTTCCCAGAATATTCTATTCTCGTCAGGTTTACACGTGGAGGTAAATACCTCCTGCAACTCCATAATATTAACACTCCCTCCCAGCTAGGGAGGTATTGAAGGTAATGGTCTTGAGCACAAACATACCATTCACCTGGTAGCATCAAAATAGTTGTATAGACTATCTCATGACTAGATCATGAGCGCCATCATCACTATCAGTGTCATGAGCTACATCATCTCTCGAAACCATACTCCATCTGAGTAATCAAACATGATTCTGGATAAGTCACTCACTCCACAAAGTGACACAAGAGCCATATGTCCTGGACCATTTTCCTGTCTAGGAAATCTCTGTCCATTGATCATCCATCTAACTGATAATCATATCCAACACAACTGATAGTCTTCAAGGCAATCAGAACAATATCATTCAATAGAACACAACTGTGTCTATCCATAGTAGTACACAACCACAATCCAGTGGTACACTACCACACCAAGTAGTACACAGATACGTGATCAATGACATATAATCATAATGAGTGGAACACATCCACCACAGTAGCATGCATCTACTGTCCAGAGACATACAATCTCCATAACAATCCTCTGATATCAACCTGCACATAAAACATTGTTATGATATAAACTGAATTATCCGAGCCATTCTTCCACTCACATCTGTGAGATCTGGAAGAGCATCTGCCCTCAAAAAGTCAAACATCAATGATGAACTATCTGGACTATTCTTCTCAAGCAAGGAAGAATAACTGTCATGATTTTTGAGCCTGGACCATTCCCCACCCTGGGCCATTCCTCTGACACTAGACAAAGTGTAACCGAGAGAGAATGAATCTTCCCTAAGGAATGTCTGTCCTTGATTGCTGAACCATTCCTCCAACACTAAACAAAGTGCAACCTGGAGAGAATGAATCTTCCCTAAGGAATGACTATCCGGACCATTTCCTAAGGAAATGACTGTCCTGCACCAACCTCCAAAACGAACCATTCCCCATGTTAACCACAATGGGAAATCGCTGTCTGGCGAGGCGGGCCAGTCTTCTTGAGTAACCCTCAAGAAGAGAGACCGCCCTAGACCATTCCCCATGTTAACCATAATGGGAAATCACTATCTATGGTACATAAACAATCCATTGAACCATTTTCATTACGAAAATGACCGTTCAGTCTGGACCATTTTCTGAACTGGAAAATCTCTGTCCGTTAGAAATCTCAAACCACTTTCTGAACTGGAAAGGAACTGCTCATCCTAGACCATTTTGAATTGAAAAATGACTGTCCATCAATCAATAACACATAAGTTCTCCCTCCCAACCTGGGTGTCATCTCTTCCTATTTCAATAAGGAAGTTGTCTCCACGAGCTCCAACTTGAGTACGCAAATTCTTTCATCTTGGACATAAGATTTACCAAAATGTTTGCTTATCTACTCATCTGTGGAGATATGTATTGGAGAACCACTTTCTCCTTTCTGGACTTCATCACGGATAATGTAATGCTTGATTTCAAATGTACTTTGGTCTTGGAACATTGGTTTTCTCTGAAGGCTTCATATAGCTCTAATCAATAAAGTACATCATTGTTCGATTCCTCTTTGGTTCCTGCTAGCTCACAACATCGTGGCAAGGGTCAAAATAGAACATATCCATGTGGTGCTTCTTCTGTCATCATGAGATCTTTGTCATGGATTGGCAATACATCATCCTAATCTTTTGAGTAATCATTCTGATAGAATATCTCTATTATAGAAAATCTTCACCATGCTTCTGCTGTGCATTGGAGGTTCTCCACCAAGTTGTCTTCTTCCATCTGCATACAAAGGTCTCTTTTTGGTATACCTCAAAGCCTTGGGGTTTCTCTTCATACGCTCTTTGTTCAATTGCTCTGGAGAATAGTCTTTACATTCATTTGATGTAGAAATCCAACCCATGGATATCGTGGATGATATAATGACTCATGTAGAGGTATGTCTGGTTTACTAGAACAAGTGATCATCATAATCTTCTCCCTCCATTTGGGAGAACCTCTAGTTCTGGATCTTTCAATTCTTGCATTCATATACATTGTTCTTCATCACAACTTTCAGTTCCTTTGATTGATTGCTTTTAGTGAGTTCATATTAGGATGGTAATCTTGTGATTCTTGATACAATGACTATTTGTTCTGGCTTCTCTTTCTTTCTTGGAATCTTCATGTTCTTCCTAATGTTTTTCTTTAGCTCTTGGGTCCATGGAGTTTCTTATAGATTCCATGCCTTAAAGATTCCACTTCTTCCTTTCATAATAGGATCACAGATGTGGATGGACAACCAAGGATACTTTAAGGCTTATCTTTGAAGAAGACTTCTTCTAAGGTCGAACTGAAGACGTATTGCCTTTCATGGCTGCTACCATGGATATATACTTCATCATCTTCAATGGATCAAAGGATTAGCTGATCCGGATTTTATGAGAAGAACGAAATGAATACAAATTATTAACAGATTCTTAACAAAAAATAAAAGAGATACAGTAAAACTGGTTTTCTATTTAATAATGAAATAAGCTGAAACTGTAAAATGCAGCGAAAACAAGCTTGCTGGAATGGTGACGGCTTATCTCTAAGAAGAGATGTGATGGTTGCACTCATTCACAAGAATATCATTACAATGAGGCTTTGAAGGCCTTTTACAATAAACAAGAATGCCAAAAACCCTAGACATCCAAAAATCTAACCCTAGGAGATGAAGCGCCAAAAGTCATGTGGGCTCCGTTTGGGTAAGTTAGTACATTAACTTCCCGGGGTTGTAACTTTTGCATACGATCTCCGTTTTAGGCGTATGATAGCCCGTTGGAAAGGTATTATCGAGGAGACTCATTTTGGGGCCTCAATCATGCCTTTAACCATCATTAAGTTGGGACGATCCTGAAAAACCTTCATTTAGGCCCTCAAAATGACCTTGGAAGTGAAAACTGCTAAAAATAGTAAATTGCCAAAATTGCGAGAAAATAGTTTTGAGCCAGTTGGAAAAGGTGGGTGGCCATCGATATCCATCTGGATCCCTCCCTCCTTAGGAACTAATGGTATCCATTGCATTGAGTTCCCCCATCAGATGAGGAAATTTCTGCTTAATTTGGCCCCGGGTGAGCCACTTGCCTTGGTGCAGGAGATGCCCTACTTTGACGACTCGATAAAGATGGATCCTTTGTTGTCGAGTTACCTTGATCTGTGTGTCCACAATCAGAATGTTGGATGCCTGTTGGATGCAGTCAGGGTTGATCTCTATTGGTGTCATCTGTTCTGCTACATCTGAGGTGTCCGATAATGGTGGGAAATAAGGGCGAAGGAGATCCATGTTGAACATTGGGTGCAAGCCAAAGAAAGGAGGAATGTTGAGCTCAAAAGCATTATACCCCACGACTTAGTGATGGTGTACAACTCATAACATAGTGGACAAATCTTCCGATGGGGTCCTGTAAGGCGTTCTTTCTGCAAGTGCAACCAAACTTTGTCTCCCACCTGAAACTTATGTGGTACCCGATGTTGATCATGGCATTCTTTGTACTTGTCATTGGACTTCTATAGGATATCTTGAACCTGTTGGTGGATGTGCTGGATCCTCTCAATGAACCAGGTGGCTTTGTCAACTTTAGTTGGAATAGGAGATGAGTCGATCGAGGTGACTGTAAGGGGAAGTGCAACATCTAATGGACCCAATGGTTGGAATCCCAACCCCACCTGAAAGGGCTTGTGGCCGGTTGAGCTATGCAGGGATCGATTGTAGCTATGTTGGACACAGGGAAGGCTCTTATCCGATGTGCGAGGGTGATTTTAATTATACATGCAAAGGATATGCACAACCATTCGATTTACGACCTCGGTTTGGCCATCTATCTAGGGGTGGAAGGTCGTGGATTTGGTTAGCTTGGTGTCCAACAGTGACCAGAGGCTCGACCAGAATGTGCTAAGAAATCAAATGTCCCTATCTGAGACAATGGTTTGTGGGAGTCCAAAATGTACCTAGACTCATTCAAAGGAGAGCTTGGCAGTGGCCTCTGTTGTGATGCTCTTCTTGCAGACAACCAGAATCACCATCTTAGAAAAGCGGTCAACAACCACAAAAAAATAGTCATTTCCCCGCTTGGTGGATGGGAGGCCTGACATGTAGTCCATTGAGATGGATTCCCATGGCCTGTCAGGAGTAGGAAGAGGGGTGTATAGGCCCTATTTCTTAGTGGTTGGTTTGGAAATAGTACATGCAATGCATGACCTGATATACTTGCTAACCTCGTGTTGGAGTTTCGGCCAGTAGAAATGTTTCTGTAGCATTGCCACTGTCTTTTCGACGCTGAAGTGTCCCACCACCCGAATGTAGTGGGCTTCTCAGATCAGCTTCGCTCGCTCGCTTGATGGAACACAGATATGGCCCAGACGTCACAACAACCCATCCTGAAGATAGAAATTATCAACAACTATGTTAGCACCCAACATTTGGTAGGTGGTAGTGAAGTCAGGGTCTGTCTTATAGAGTTGGGGCCATCGAGAGGTCTCATGGCCGCAAGAGTCTAGCACTGCGGTGAGTGTTGTGACTGGTGATCTGCTGAGGCAATCAACGACACAATTTGTGCTTCCTGTTTTATACTTGATGTTGAGGTGGAATTGCTGCAAGTATGTGGACCACTTTTGATGGCGGTCATTCTGCAATTTTCCTTATGTCTACATAAACTGCAGTGGCTTATGATCAATGTGGATGGTTGTCTCCTTCCAAAGAATGTAATGTCTCCACTGGCAACAGGCTTGCACAATGGAGTACATTTCTTTGTCTTAAGTAGCGTACTTATGGACAACATCAGATAGTGTCTCACTATGCTAGGCCACAGGGTGGCCGTGCTGAGTGAGAACGACGCCCACAACATAGTCTGAAGCATCTGTCTCGATCTCAAAGAGATGCTGTAGGTATGGTAGTAAAAGTATTGCGGATGAGCACAAGCGCTGCTTCAAATCATTGAACACTTGTTGTTGGGACCGACCCCACACAAATTTTTCCTTACCACCACCCCTGGTGATTTGGCTGTGGGTCCATGCAATATGGGAGAATCCCAACACAAACCTGCGGTAGAAATTGGCAAGGCCCAAGAAGCTCCGAAGCTTAGTGAGTGTGGTTGGGGCTTGCCATTCACAGATGAATTGGATCTTGGATGGATCCACATGTACACCATGGTGATCAATGATGTAGCCCAAGTAATGGACCCTGTCCATGCCGAAGGAGCTTTTTTCCAAGTTGGCGTATAGCTTGTGCTGCCGCAGGGTGTGCAGAACCTGCTGAATATGCTGCAAGTGTTTGGCCCAAGTCTTGCTGTAAATGAGAATGTCATCCAGATACACCACTACAAAATTATTGGTGAATGGTCGCAGGATATCGTCCATCATCCTCATGAAAGTGGCCAGAGCATTTGTGAAACCCTAGGGCATGACCAACCATTCAAAAAGACCTTCATTTGACTTGAAGGCAGTCTTCCATACATCTGTCTGTTCTATCAGGACCTGGTGGATGCTAGACTTCAGATCAATCTTACATAAGTATTTATCCCCCGTGAGTTGATCAAGGAGGTCATCGATTCGGGGAATCGGGTACCGGTTTCTGACTGTGATTTTATTCAGAGCCCGGTAATCAATGTAGAGTCACCAGGTTCCATATTTCTTCTGTACCAGCACGATTGGGCTCCCACAAGGTGATGAGCTGGGACGGATGCACCCCTTGTGGAGAAGTTCTTAGATTTGTCGCTTGATATCCTCATTCTCTAACAGAGAGCGACGATAGACTAGCCCATTGGGTAGCGGTGCACCAGGGGTCAGATCGATGGGGTGCTTGACCTGGTAGTGCAGAGGTACCTCGACAAGTGAGGAGAGGTCGGCCGCAGAGACCCTGGATGTGGCTGTGATCTTTTGCTTATTCTGAGAGTGAATAACGAATAAGATAAACTTCCCCATCTGAGAGATGACCTTGCTGCATTTCTTAGCAGAGATCAAGGAAATAACACTAGGTGGGACTGCCTTAGGTATCTTGTACAATTTTCTGTTCAAAGTAATAATAACACTACAAGGCCCAGACTCATATACAACATGACGTTTCCATAAATAAGGTTGGCCCAAAAGAACATCACAAACTTCGAGAGGAGAAACATCACACAATACCTCATCTTTGAAGGGCTTGACGCCGTATGATAATCGACACTGTTGGCTGACACAGAGATTGCTTCCTTGGCGGAGCCATCCAATGGTGTAGGGTTGTGGGTGAGGCGTTGTGGGCAGGGCCAACCACTTGACGACCTCTACATAGATGAGGTTCTTCTGTCTACCGCTATCAACGATGAAGTGCAACGGGGTGCCTTTTACCCACATTTGCGAATGAAAGAGGCTCACCAGGCTGGAGGTTAGTGGTAGCAACAGTGGAATTGTGTTCTGCGTCAATGATCCATCTTCCCCTTTCTAGTTCTGGCTTAGAGTTAGAATCCACATATAATTCAGAGGCTTTCACTTTGGCCACCAGCGACTGCTTTAAGCAACAATCAACATTATTATGCCAAGGGCTCTTATGGAAGTCACACCAATTCCCGGTATCTTTCTTTATCTTTCAAGTGTCCTTCTTTGCTTGCAACTTGGATTGGTTGTCCTGATACTTTCCATCTTTTCTCTGTGCTTTTTTCTATGGGTTGGGGTCGCCCTTTCCTGGCTTTTGTTGTGAGGGGTTCCTAGGCCCAAATTTCCGCGTCTTTTGTTTGAGCTTCTGCTCAATTTTGACGACATATCGGTAGGCGCGCCCAAGGATGAGATGTCTAGAAATTCCATTTCGGTTTGGATGTATCTATGTAGAGCACCGTGATACTTGAGCACCAGATGTCACTCCGAATATTTGATACCCAGCTTGGTGCGCAAGGTATGGAAGATATTTTTGAAATCTGGCACTGCTTGGTCTCTTTCTTGCCATAGTGTGGTCCATTTGGTATATAAGTCATCATATTTTCTGACAGGGTAGTATTTTTCCTTAATAGAATTCCTGAAGCAATCCCAAGTGGCTGTGATTGTAAATAATGAGGGTTTCTTTGTTTCATTTTGCTCACAGAATGTTTCCCACCAATCTTTGACATGGGGGATGGCTTTGAGGAGCACAAAAGTAGTCTTTTCTCTGTTTGAGAAGTTATGGACAAAAAAATACCCTTCTAGCAGATTCAACCACTTGTCTACAACTTTTGTGTCTATCTGACCTTCAAATATAGGAATATCGAAGTTTATTTGTACCTTGAAGTGGGTGGCGCCTCCGCTCGAAGAAGATGCGTCGCCTGTTGGTAGTCGCCGAAGGATTTGCACAAAACTATCCATCATCTCGTTCCTCTGTTGCGTGATGGATTCCTCAATCAATAGTTTGAAAGGATCTCCCATCTCGTCATCTTTCTTTTCTCTTGCCATGAGAGGTCGCTTGGGCATGAGAGAGTTTTTGTCCTCAAGAGAAACAAGCTCAAGACCCAACTCTTTGTACTCTGACCTCATTGGGGACATGCATTAAGGCGACAAGGAGCATAACGCTCTGATATCACTGATCCAAATTTTATGAGCATAACGAAATGAATACAGATTATTAATAGATTCTTAACAAAAAATAATGGAGATACAATAAAACTGGTTTTCTATTCAATAATGAAATAAGCTAAAACTGTAAAATGTAGCGGAAACAAGCTTGCTGGAATGGTGGCGGCGTATCTCTGAGAAGAGATGTGATGGCTGTGCTCATTCACAAGAAGATCATTACAATGAGGCTTTGAAGTCCTTTTACAATAAACAAGAATGCCAAAAACCCTATACGTCCAAAAACCTAACCCTAGGAGATGAAGCGCCAAAAGTCATGTGGGCCCCGTTTGGGTAAGTTAGTACATGTACTTCCCGGGGTCGTAACTTTTGCATACGATCTCCATTTTAGGCGTATGATAGCCCATTGGAAAGGTATCATCGAGGAGATTCATTTTGGGGACTCTATCATGCTTTTGACTATCATTGAGTTGGGATGATCCCGAAAAACCTTCATTTAGGCCCTCAAAATGGTCCCGGAAGTGAAAACTGCTAAAAATAGTAAATTTCCACAATTGCTAGAAAACTGTTTTGAGCCAATTGGAAAAGGTGGGTGGCCACCGATATCCATTTGTATCATTAGATCCCTCCTAATCCTTGCTTCATGTATGAGTGCATGTTTTTCTTTTGGAAATATATAATTGGCTCCCTCCATCTAACAGATTCCATGCTTCCGTCTGCATCCTTATTGTCTTCTGCAAAGTGTCATAAGTCTTTCTCCAATTTCCTCTTGATTGCTGACTTCTTTCTGTCTTTGCTTCTTCTAAGTTTCTTC
>JZKD02S2164098.1:11983-22669 GCA_000966675.3 Picea glauca
CATCCATGGGTGTTGTAATTGCATGTGCATTTTCCTTCATGTCCAAATACCTTCATCAATCTTGCGGTCCAAAACCCATGACTAGGGTTGACATCAATGACAACAACCAATCTTCCAACATGTATGTACACTCGACAAAACACAATGGTAGGAGATCTTCAAACATCTAGTTAGATTTTCACATGACCACTCATCAATCCAACCATAGTATATCTTGGTAATCAATATGGGTCCACAGTTTTTTCTTTCATGTCTCTTCCATAATAATATGAAAGCATGATTGCCATTTCTCTTATTTTTATGGCGAGGATGACAATAAGGCATAGAGTTTTGTACTGGTTTATCAAGAGATATAGGCTCAGGGTTTGGTATACTCTAAGGAGTAGAAGGACCCGATACATCAGCGACAGTGTCATCAAAAATAATGTTCTCATCTTATTTCATGTTAGGATCAACCACTTCAGCAATCGGTTCAATAGATTGCTCTATTAACAAGTCAATCTAAACTTCACCTGCAATAAACAAAATTGCCTTGTTTGCAGCAAGGGTAGGTGTAGGAAAGGAGGAAAAAACAACATCATATCCAAGACTTGTTCTTGGTGTCATCATATTAGGCATAATAGGAGCAGAAGTACCCTATACATTCTTCCCAAGTCCTCCTCCTCTAGTATATCCCATCTTCCTAAGTAGTCAGGATTCTATACCTGTAGTGTATTTTTCAAAGCTAGGAGAAACAACAAAATCATTAGTTTTAAAGCATAAATAAGCAACATATAGATTAAAAACAACACCATAGGGTGGATAAGAAATTGGTGGGCCTGAAATCTCAATAGCATTAGCATTCTTCTCACAAATGGATAGAATAATAACAATGGTCAAAGAAGAAATGGTGGGTGAGTTTGGCAGCTCATCAGCAATAATCTTCTTCTCATAAATATTTACAGTAGTTTGCAGTTGGCAAACTTGTTCTTCAAGGTTCTTTTTAAAATCATTCAAGCTTTGAAGAGTCTCATCCTTCCCGGTCAGTTGCAATAATATGGCATCATAATATTCCTTTAATTTCTTATATTCATCAAACAGTCAATTTATGTCTTCTTGAAGAGGAGCAACTTCTTCACGAAGCTCATCAACCGAGGCATGCAAGTGGGAAACTTCACAATTCAACTAGGAATTGATTTCCATCATTCGGTTGACATCAATGCCCAAAGTTGTCTAAGGAAGAGCTTTAACTTCTTCTTCTAGGTCTTCAATAAGGTTGGAATTGTCCTTAAATTCATCTGCAAAAGTCTAAAAGAATCTTGTCGCGATGTTCCCCGTGGCAGTAACCCTTCTAGAGTGCTCAATCACAGTAGTCTAGAACACATTTTCTACAGCCTTTAACTTATTTTTTAGTTCTTCATTCTCTATCTTCAAGGCATCATATTCATGAGAAAGGGATTTCACCTCTATCACAAGATCATCAACAAGATCAGTTTTGTCACCAAAATCATCCACCGGATCTTGAAATATGGTTTTCGTTGTCTATTCTAGGTAAAACAATTCCTATATTTTTTATCAAACTGTTGTAGAAGGTTGGTTTGAAAGAGAGAAGCCTCGTCTTCCAACAATGTGTGGGTTGTCTCCAATTCACTACTTAGTCATTGATTATTAGTCTGCAACTATGCAATGACATCCTACAAGGAAGTGACTTCTACACGAAGTCGACTGTGAGATTATTCTAAGGTAATGGTATTCTTCTCACAAATCTCATGTAGTTTCTAAAACATTAGAGCCTCGTCTTCATCTAGCATTCCCATCATAGATGGAGAGAAAGATCCAAGCACAAAATCTCCTCAAGAAAGAGTGAATGGAAATTTGACCACAACAAGAGGTTGGGCTTCACTAATCGACATATACCAAGTCGGTTCTATATCTGGTTATCAGGAAAAGAAGCCACCAATCCTTAGCATGCACATGTTGATCAAATACCAAATTAGTTGAATTTTTGCACACATCTATTTCATTTCGTCCTAGTGGAGAGTGGTTTTCAAAAGACAACAAGTATGCAATAGGGAGAGAAATGCAAAGATACCAAAGGAAGAAGGAAATAATACACCACTAGTCTATGAGTTGAGTCGAATGAGGCAAGGAGAAGCTCATTTTTCATTTACATCATTCAACAAGGACCAAAAAAGGATCCTCCAGTTGGGTCAAGAAATGTGGGTGTTTTTGCATCCACGCAATAATAGTTACACAGATTGTATCAACCCAGTTAATGTCCCTTCTTTGCTTCTTCTATGAAATGTGTTGCCACAAAATCTAGGGAATCCACGTGTATGCAAGTCAATAAGAGTTGAATCTGTTCGTTGAGTCGAGGAGAAAGAGGAGGTCGGGTGGACTCTGGTCAAGGGTTTGATCGAGTTTCTCTTACTCTAGTTGAGAGTCCAAGTCTTCGTAGTCGAAGTCAAGTACTTTCGGGTGCCAAATCGATAGGTCAAGCCAAGGATTGAGTCAAACAAGACACAAGTTGATTTGGGTCAAGGGTCAGAATCTAAAAGTCTACAAGAAGCCTACGCCAATGAGTTCGATGTACCTCCAGTCAATTTGGGTAGAGAGTGGAAGTCGATGGTGCAGCCAAGTCAAACTCCAGTCAATAGCAGGCATAGTTGGTTCAACTAATATCTTCAACTCTTCCTTCACACCAATAAAGGGTTTAGATCCATCCAAGAATAAGAAGATATGAAGATTGTGCAATGAGAGTTCAATCTAGGGAATCCATGCACGAGGTTGGTCGATAGGATCAACAACAGTCAAGTAATATGTCATCGAGTCAGTCAATCTTCCGTCAAGTTTGAGAAACATTCGAACAAGCAAAATTTAGTTAGTAAATTTTAAGTCGACGATGAGAGCCTTCAACCATCAAGCGATGGAAAAAATGAGCGTGTAAACTCAAGAAACCCTAGCTGAGTTTAAGAAACTCCAATAGAGAGATCACGACAAGAATCTAGGTAGAACCTCGTCGATATCAATTGGAGAAAACCTCAGTCAATCCATGTGGGAAGATTTAGAAAATGTTTGATAACCAATATCAAGCCATTGACAAATTTAGAACGAATCCAAGACTACTTTTTCCCCTAGCACATCCACTCAAAATACTGGCTCACAAGTTGCTCACCCTTCTACCAGTCATCAATTCACCACTCCTTCTTCAGAGTATAATATTTTAAATCAATTGGATAACATAAAGTTTGATGCTACTCTTTTGGATATGGTAATTGTACCAGAACAGTAGCAACATCTTAGAGATTTCATGGAAGGTAAAACTTCCAACATAGCTAACCTCACAGAAGATTATGATGAAGAAGAGTCTCATGTAAATAGGATAGGTGTAAATAACTTTAGGAGATCTGTAAATTACCCCCATTTCCATATTTTTATAAATATTTTAGAAATAATATCCCATTGTTGCCTCATTGATGGTGGCTTAAGCCCAAGTGTCATGTCAAAGATCATTATGGAAGAGCTAGGCCTCTCTTGTACAAACGAAAAATGCAAGAAGCATGATCTCCTATAACAATTAACATCAATCCATGATTGGTGAGATCAAATATGTAAACTTAGTACTTTCCGCACATCCATAAATATGCACCACCCTTAAAATTCAAGTCATTGATATGTTTGTCAGCAATTACTCAAATATTTTGGGGAGAGACTGGAAAGCCTTAACGAGTGGTTACTTGTCTTTAGATAGGTCACATTTGTCTATCCCTAAGGATGGAAAAAATGTTATTTTTCCCAGAGAAGATCATATCTCACCTTACATTGAGAAATTTCCTCGGCTAAATGTCAATTATGTTGAGGAAAGATTGGGTATTTACTCTATTTTCACATAAGAAGATGATGTTCCACGTGAACAATGATCCAGATTATTTTCGGCACGAAATGAGAGCGGAGATATAATAAAGAAATGNCCCTAGACATCCAAAAACCTAACCCTAGGAGATGAAGCGCCAAAAGTCATGTGGGCCCTGTTTGGGTAAGTTAGTACATCAACTTCTTGGGGTCGTAACTTTTGCATACGATCTCTGTTTTAGGCGTATCATAGCCCCTTGGAAAGGTATCGTCGAGGAGATTCATTTTGGAGGCTAAATCATGTATTTGGATATCATTGATAATCTTGATCCCGAAAAACCTTCATTTAGGCCCTCAAAATGGCTTCGAAAGTTAAAACTACTAAAAATAGTAAATTGCCAAAATTGCCAGAAAACTATTTTGAGCCAGTTGGAAAAGGTGGGTGGCCACTGATATCCACCTAGATCAATCCTCCATCCTTAGGAAGCAATGGTCTCCATTGCATTGAGTGCCCGAGGGAGAGGAAACAATGTTTGTTGAATCTGAGTCTTGGTGAGTTGCCTGCCTTGCTGGAGACGTCGCGTTGCTCGGTTTGTGGAAGGCTATCACAAGCATGTGGCTGGAAGGGTTGGACCTTTTTAAATAGTTTGGATACATGAGATTATTTTGTGCAGAAGGAATATTTACACTTTGCTACAATCTTTTCGACCTGCTTCTGTTGGATAGAAGGTGCTTGGGCCGAGGTTGTAGTGGTTGCAGTATCCTTTTGTTCAAATTTTGAACAGATTGTGAAGAAGTTGAATTTTGTAGTATGAGATACTACATTGAGGCAATTTTTAGGTGGAACAATAGTTGAAACTACCTATGGTATTCTGTAGAGATGACCACCTAGAGAAACAATGACACTGCGGGGTCGAGACTCATAAACAGCATGGCGCTTCCACATATATGGTTGGCCCAAGAGAACATCACATACATCCAGTGAGGGAACATTACATAATACCTCATCCTTGAAGGGATGGATGTTGTATGAAAATCAACATTGCTGGTTGACACGAAGATCTTATCCTTGGTGAAGCCACCCGATGTTGTATGGTTGCAGGTGTGGTGTTGTCGACAATCCCAACTGTTTGACGACCTCTGTTGAGATGAGGTTACTATGGATTCCGCTATCAACAATAAAATGCAGCAGGGTCCCCTTCACCCACATCTTTGAATGAAAAAGGTGCTCCCCCTCTTCAGGATCTGTTGGTTCTTCTGGTTGAATTGTTGCAGTCACAACAATAGCAGTGGGGTCTACGCCGATGATCTGTCTTTTACCAGTATTTTCATAATCAAATTCTGAATCAAGGTTCGGCTCCTTGTCTTTGATCTCGACCACCAATGAATATTTTAAGCGACATTCATCGGTGTTGTGCCAAGGGAATTTGTGGAAATCATACCATTTTTCGGTGTCCTTCTTTGTCTTCCCATGACCCTTCTTTCCGTGTGGCTTGGACTGATTTTTGGGAGACTATTTGTTAGGGTCGTCTTTGTCATACTTTGGTTGTTGCAGATTTTCATACCCGAACTCCCATTTGTTCTGTTGCTTAAACTTCTACATGATTTTAATAGCATATTGATAAGCAGCATCGAGTGATGAGATGTCCAGAAAATCCATTTCAGTTTGGATGTATCTGTGTAAAGCCCCATGGTATTTCAGAACCAAATGTCATTTGGATTCTTTGAAACCCAGCTTGGTGCACAAGGTATGGAAGGTATTGGTGAACTCTGGGACTGCTTGGCCCCTCTCTTGCCACAGTGTGGTCCATCTCATGTACTGGTCCTCATAGTTGCCAACAGGGTAATACTATTCCTTTATCGCGTCCACAAAAAAATCCCAAGGGGGCTCAACCCCATATATTCCAGAATCCTCTGTGGAACTTTTCTCCTAGTAAGTTTCCCACCAATGTTTGACATGGGGGAGAGATTTAAGGAATGCGAAGGTGATCTTTTCCCTGTCAGAAAAATTATGAATAGAGAAATAACCTTCTAACAGATTTAACCATTTGTTTAGGGCATCCGCATCTATTTATCCTTCAAATACGAGAATATCAAAATTAAGATGTACCTTGAAAGGAGAGGTGCTTCCAAAATGGTTGTTTTATGAAGATGTGCATGTTTCTATTGGCAGGCGTTGAAGGATGTGGGAAAAATTCTCCATCATTTCGTCCCTTTGTCGTGTGAGAGCTTGCTCAAGCAACAGATTGATAGGACCATCAGCTTCGTCGTTTTTCTTTTCTTTTGCCATGGAGGGTTTATTGGGCATGTGAGAGAGATTGTCTTCAATAGAGACAAGATCGAGACCCAAATTTCTATACTCGGACCTCATTGGGGACATGCATTAAAAAACAATGATCAAGAGCAGCCTGCTCTGATACCACTGATCCAGATTATTTTCAACATGAAATGAGAGTAGAGATATAATAAATAAATGCAGAGATATATCACAGATATTCAATAATATAACATAAATGTATCAGATATGCAACCATAAACACAGATATACATTAATACATGATTTCTATTAATGAAATAAATGTACAGAGACTGTAAAAATACAGAGTGAAAGACTCGCTAGAATGGTGGTGACTTATCTCTGAGAAGAGATGTGACAACTGCGCTCATTCACAAAAAGATGATTACAATGAGACTCTGAAAGCATTTTTACAATAAACAGGAATTCCAAAAACCCTAGACATCCAAAAACCTAACCCTAGGAGATGAAGCTCCAAAATTCATGTGGGCCCCGTTTGGGTAAGTTAGTACATCAACTTCCCGGGATCGTAACTTTTGCATAAGATCTTTGTTTTAGGTGTATGATATATCGTTGGAAAGTTATCATCGAGGATATTCATTTTGGGGGCTCAATCATGCCTCTGGCTATCATCGATAAGCTCGATCCTAAAAAACCTTCATTTAGGCCCTCAAAATGGCCCCGAAAGTTAAAACTACTAAAAACAGCAAATTGCCAAAATTGCCAGAAAATTGTTTTGAGCCAGTTGGAAATGTGGGTGGCCACCAATATCCAACTGGATCAAAAAATTTGACTATGATGACGGATTTTGGCATATGCACTTTGATGGTGCATGCTCCAGTGAAGGAAATGGAGCTGGCATTATCCTTTTTTCACCTGTAGGAAAAGTTTATAACTTTTCTTTCAAGTTAGAATTCGCTTGCACCAACAACGTTTCCAAATTTGAATCCCTATTGTTAGGTATCGAAAATACTTATAATATGGGTTGTGATCATCTTACCATTTTTGGTGATTTTGAGCTTACAGTTAATCTTGTTAGAAAAATCTATAACCCCAATAACAAGCTGATGAAAATATACACTCATGCCATTTGGGCCTTGATTTCAAATATGTTGTCTTTGAGCATCACTCATGTAAAAAGGGAGCTTAACACCATGGTTGATAGGTTGGAAATTTTTGTTGCCTCTCCTACTCAACAACTTTTACCGCAATGACTTGATTTCACTTTTTTGTCTCCATATCGTCCACATATTCCTAACAATGTTGAATCATGGCAGGTTTTTAAAAATGATGAGGATATATGTGCTTTCTTACAAAGTGAACTCCTTAAGCCTAAGGAAGTAATTTCTATTGAAGATGATATGTTTCCAAAAGGCTTAACTCCTCTTGAGAGTTTATTTTCAATGAGTGATGTCAGTAAAAAGGAAAATATTGTAGAAGAGGATTCAAAGAGGAAAGTTGGACACATTGTCTCCATGAACATTGGAACCTCAAATGATCCCAAGATTATTGAAATAGAGGCCCATTGTTCACAAGAGGAAAACGAAAGATTCATAGATTTATTCTGTGAATTCAAGGGCATATTTTCTTGGTCATATGAGGACCTTCGTGGTTTTGATCCCAACTGTTATCATCAGCAGTTGTTCTTATACTGCTTTAAGAACAAGCCCAGTACCCATCAAAACATAAATGATTAAAACAAGTTTATACTTGAGTGGATCAGAAAGACTGAGTAAGAAAGGGACAGGGCAGCAAACTGTCTACAGAGGCATTCCATTGGGCAATGAGTCATAACATCATACACATCAAAGGTAATTAAATTGAATACTAGATGAAGGTTTTATATGATTATGGGTAGAATAATAGAGAATATGAAAAAAGGAAGAACATACATCGTAGAAATATCCTTTCTGTAAACAAATTAAAGATTTCTTAAACAATAAACAATGATTTAATGGACAAGATACATCAGATCCTCTGTTATTCGTGAATCCATCAATCAATGGAAGTTATGATCCTCAAAACCTGCAATAAATTCAAGCAATAAGATGACAAGAGAAATGATAAACAAATAATACAATCTGATAAAAACCTCTCATGAATCTTTAGTGGAAGAAATGTTGATTACAAACAGGCCCTTATGCTTACAAATAAGCAGCTAAAGTACTCCTCAAGCTCTCTCCTCTCTTGGATCATGAATCCAACCCTTTAATCAAAAAAACCACTGCTATATATAGTGTATCAATCCTTCCTACTATAAAGAGTTTGAATCCCAAGTGGTTGCATTGGATTCCCTTTTCTCTAGGAGATGTTACAACAAGGTGAAATAAAAAATCCACCTAGCTCCTATTTTTTGGATCTTGTCTATTGTGATAAATTCTTTTTGAAACAATTCATGTTGCTTGATATGGTGATATAACACATGTCCCTCATGTCCAACTACCTCCTAGGAAACTATTCGAACCCCTTCAGATTGGTGGCATCCCTCCTACAACTCAGATTTATCAAATTGTTAGAGTTTGCAACACAATTTCAGGATCTATAACAAACTTTCCTGTACATGATGATTTCAACTTTTCTCCCAAACGACAAACTCGTTCGATCTCATTTTTGGTCAGAAAGTCCATGATATTATGATTCATTTCCAAAACAAATTTTAGAAGAACCCAGATCGACATTTAAAATTTATGATGAAAAAATGACTCTGTTGTGTACTAATTCGCTGCAAACTGTCCCAAAATTACCAGTTTGCAGTGCCTTTGACAGCACACATTGCAAACTTTCTTGTAGGTGCATTTTTACATTCAAAATTTATTTCAACTTTTAAAACTTGCACAACAATCTAGGAAATCCTTCCAGAACCTGCTACAATATTCTGGAACATGAAGTAACCTTTTGCAGAAATCATATGAATATGGTAACCTTAGTTTAATCCAAAAATCATTAGTACTCATGTTACAAGTATGTGCAATAAAGTGAACCATGGAAAAATGATGTCAATGTAAACATAATATCATGTATTCATATTTTCCTAATGCTTCTTCAGGATGTCCTCTTTGCATTTTCTCGCAAAAATTCAAACATCCAACCCTCTAGAATGCTTCCTTGAAAAATGGTTCAAAATTGATAAGTTACATGTCATGTGGCTCATCCATGACAATCTCTCCCCCTTTGTGAATCTTCTTACCTTGTTGACTATCCATGATGAATTTTTTGAAAACCTCATGTACCCTCTTATAATAGTTTGTTATCAAATAAATAATAAAAACAAGAAAATTGGGGTGTGTTCACAGAACTGACACAACTTAGGGTTTACTTGAATAAACAATGTATACACAATAATAGTGTGAGGATGAATGGGATTTAAGTAGGAGGTGAGAAAAAAAGAACATAAATCCAACTTGGATGAGGCTGTATACAGGCAGAAATTGAATCAACTCTATGTAAAACGAAGAATTTGCAGTGCACTTGTTAAGTTTGCAACGCCAGTTTGCAGTGTGAGTTAAACTATGTTTTTATGACATGCTAGAAAGACTTCCCACGTTTTAGGAGAAAAATGATTTTTAAAGGTTAAAACCTTAGATCTAAATGAATCTCAGTTGAGGAGGGTTTGATCTATCAGAAAACAGAGGGTGCGTAGTGCCAGTTTGGAGCGTGCAGTTTGCAGAGCATTGTTTACATCATCATAAAAAATATAGTGGATGAGGTTACTATTGCAAGAGGAAAATGCAAATTTCTCTTTTTGATATAATATAACAATCTTGAAAAATGTCAGGGTTTAGGATACCAATGCTATGGGATTTAATTGGTGAAAAGAGTTTGTAGCACAAAAACATGTAGCAGTCTGCAGCGCAGAAAAATATATAACAATTTGCAGCGCAAAAACATGTAACAATTGTATCCAGTTCAATCAACCCTCAAACAACAAACAATCACCAAAGAGGTACATGTTGTATATAAATCCTTAGTTGGTGTCTCATGAACTAGATTAGGTCTTAGTTGCAAGAATACAATCCTCTTTCATCTGCTACATCCAGTTCACAACACCAATTTGCAACGTGCTTCATTCAAACTGTTAGACTTGTTTATTGAAACCAACCTGAAGAACATGATGCATTGAATGTGCTGAAAACAATGAGATATCCCTTGACACATTTCCAAGGTACAATGATGAGATATTAGTGCATAAGGTACTTCTTGATACATTGTGAACTTTCAGGTGCGTTTGCAGCAAGTAGATTAGACACTTGACTTGACCCTCAAATGGTTGAAAATGACATAATGGAACCTTTTGTACATCCCTTTGAGACAAGACACCTGATAATGATAAGTTTAAGACCAAGGGTGTGACCCATTTTGACCCCTATTTCTTTCATGATGATGAACACTATCATGACAACAAGGCTCTTACATGGACTAAAGTCATAATTTTTTTACTCCTGAACATTTCGTGTGCTAAGATTGGCTCCATAGGGGATGGCATGGTCCCTATGAGCTGCCAAGAACATTAAATTTCTAGTGCCTTATCCATTGGGCTACAGAGCCTTATTATTAATCTA